>BGPR01000195.1:318773-488422 GCA_013235015.1 Araneus ventricosus
GTCGCCAACTTTGTCGCCAAGTCGCCAAAATGGTCGCCAAATTTATCGCCATGTCGCCAAGTTTGTCGCCAAGATTAGCATCTCAGGGAACGAATTTATAGTTTTGTAACAATATGGAAGCTTATGATATGTCATCCATGGTCGCCTGCATCTACCACCTTCCATTTTCGAGAGAAACCGAAAAAATACTTCTCTACTGCACATTCTCTTTTGGGAGAAACCATGAGATAGTTCCCCAGCCTGAACCACTGGACCGATTTCAACAACTTTTACTGCATATGAAAGTTTTTGACGTTTAGATATATCATCACTGGTCCCCTATCACCCACCGCCCTCCATATTCTAAATACATCGCAAACTAAAACTTTCCTAGTGTACCTCAGCCTCTACAACCGCCAACTTATTTCTCCAAGTTTCAAGCACAGGTACAGGATATTAAAATTAGAGGCGAACAGCTGGTCTCCAAATGCGGGTAGTCTATATATTTAAAATAATTTTCTATACCAAACGACCAATCCAACCACTGGACCTATTTTGACATTTTTTTTTTTTTCATTTGAAAGCTTATGACTCTTAGGTCAGTCATCAAAGATCCCCTATCCCTCACCGACCCTCATTTTTTAGAGAAATCGGAAAAACACTACTTCACGGTACATTCTCTATGAGGAAAAACCTTGACTGAGTCCCCAGCCTCAATAAGTGGACCGATTTCGCCAATTCATCTGATCACTTTGCAAGTATAGATAGCCACTCAGAATGCCTCATGTTTATTGCGCAAGTTTAAAACAGTATTTTTGAACAGCTTTAATGAAAATAGTTCATCAAAAAAGAACAAAATATCTACTGTAGGGGATGGAAACATTATTCAGAGCGATATCATATTGCATTTATGGTTCTGAAAACTTTTAGTCAAATTTGTGCAAAATATTAAAACTCAAATGCGGATTTTTCTTTCTCCCATATCCTGTTCCACTAATCTATATGCAGTATTTAAAACTGAAAAAAGGTACTGGTTGCGAGCCGCGAAGCGCTGAGCACAGCGAGTTTCTCTCCCTCTTTATGTATATACTAGCAGTAGGCCCCCGTGGAATCAGGACTTCAACAAAATGAAAACAAAAAAACCACAATGGCATGAAAAAGTTCTGAAAACAAAACAAAAGATACACATTATTGATTTTTCCGCTTATTTTTCTTCGCGATAAAGACATTTCAACTGTAGAAAATACAGAGTACGTTAATCCGAAACAATATTAAAAAATTGCAACGTGAAGATGATTATTATAAAGCAAATAAAATATGCGAGACATAAACATGTTAAGACACTGCCGAAAATAATAATCAAAGTCATTCAGTTGAAGATTATGACGTCGCCTGCGCTCTGCACCGTCATCCATTGAAATTGCCTACAACGTCCCGGAAAAGCGTCACAGGAGGTAGTTCGGTAGATAAAAATATCTTTCAATTAATTAAAAATAACGGGGAAAGATATTTTAACCGTTCTTGTATTAAATACGACAGAACCGTTCCAGTTATAAGCTGAAAAAAATTGAAAATAATAGTGTTATTAGAACGTCGGATGCAGCAAATTTAAAAACAAAAATTAAATTTCGATCGCAAAACTGACTATTTTTTAAAAAAATCTCAAAATTCAGTAAACTAAGTTTGAAGCTCAAAACAAATTTCATTAGAACGAAAATTGTTTACTCTATCCGATGGTGCATTGATTGTTTTTTAGCGATCATTAGAAAAGATACTACAGCCGTAAACGTGCCAAAAATGACCCACAACATTAAATAAAAAATTTTCTAGAATGAATTTTAAAATTCCGGCTTCGAGGTGCATTAGTCATCTTTACGATTACATGTGTGCCAAATTTCATGACTGTGAGTGCGATAGATTCGTCTGGACATCGCGCGCACGCATGCAAACATTTCCTTTTATAAGTATAGATTCTTCTGAAAAAAAGATTTTGTGTCTGCTTGGATCTTTAAGCTCTTTCGGAGGTTCATTTTTTTTTAATTGGAAAAATATATCCCTAATTGTTTCGTCGGTATTTGTTGATGAAAGGGAATAATATCTATTTTTTCTGAAGTCGTTCAGCTGAAAGTTTCATTCGATGATGGTCGCAACCCATAGCAGATTTTTTGTCAGAGAATCAGCACTAGAAAGGTAAAAATGAACTCTCGAATGTTAACCCCGATGGAGACCGAAAACCACTTTTCTCTTCTCAATGGGAAAGGAATAATTAATTTCGATCTGATTTCCGGTGTTGATTTTGAGTGTATGAATTTTTTGTTCTTTCTTTCCTGAATTTTCTCTTAATAAAAAGTCTGTGGTCAGAGAGACGAAAGGAATGCATTTGAAGTTGAACGGGCGACCAACCCGACAGATCAGATGGGTTTAAGTGGCCGTTAATAGGGGTTATTTTAACATTATGTCTGTGGGCCGAAAAATTCCGTGCCGAACAAAAATGGTCGTTGAGAGGAGTGACCGCTGTGTATCGCCACACTCTTGTTTAATATAGATACTTTAGTTTTCCCTAATAAATTTACCGACAAGTGATCAAAGTAGTCAATGGAAATAACAAAAAATGCAAATTTTCACCCGTCTTGTTGATCTCTTAGCCGACCGACCGAAAACAGTGGACAAAATGCGACATCTGATTCACTTGTCACCTTGTCGGTTATTCTGTCAATGCGGTGCTCGCTACAGGCCAAATGGACGACAAGTGAAACAGATGCCGGTCTTTCTGTTGATTTAAACGTTAATCAGACGTCAAATTTGGACACAAATAACTTATCTCGACCGTTTACTATACAATAACTTTAAGATGAGATTTAAAATATTAGATTCCTTGATACCCATCTCTCCATATCTCCCGAAACAGAAAATATTTTTACCGACGAAAGTCTTCATTTCTCGGCGACGGGGGGGGGGGGGCAAGCGGTCGCAACGGGGGCAATTGCCCCCCTTGACCCCCCGCTAGCGCCGCCCCTGTTCCTATGTAAACTTAGCGGCAATGGTTTCCTAAACGTTTTTCGCGGAAATGCTTTCGCGGACAGCCTATGGAAAGTGAAATGGCAACCTTTCCGCAACCTTTTTTGCTAACTGGGAGTAAATTTAAAGTACCAGTTTTGGCCACCACCCATTTAATCTTAAAAATAATTAATTTTGATATGAAATCAGAATAAAAAGAAAGCTTATCTCATAAACAGTAAAGGTAATCAGTTTTAGATTAATCATTTAATTCTGAGAGCTTCTTGATGAAAAACTACAAATACTTGTTCCTTAACAAAAACCTGAACAGTTGTGAGTATACAATACATGATCATACATTTAATTTTTTTACAAGTCACATGTTTAAGAAAAATGAACCAATCAGATTGAAAATAGTAAAATAAGAATTGTTTAAAGTATTGGAAATCTTCTTATTAGTTAATTTGAAATTACTGGTTAATTATTGGGAAAACAGATCCATTGTGGCCAAAACTGGAGCATCTACTCTATATTAAATTTTATAATAGTTTTATCTCATCTTAATTTTAAATTAAGTATATTTAGGAAGCAGTATATTTTGCTATGTGAATTTTACACAATGAATTAAGATATGTGGATAATATTTTAAAAGATAACATAAATTTAATATACTAAGCAACATTATAACTATTCTCCAACAATTATTCAGACACACTTTAAAAGGTTTAAATAAAACCGTTTCACTAACATTTATAAAAGAGATAATAAGTTTCAATTTATAACACAAGTTGCAGTTTGTGGAAGAAACATTTTATAGCAGGAACCTTTTAATAATGCATTTAAGAATTGATATATCTCGAATTTATCATAATAGAAGTAATAAAGTAAGTAACAATGGTTTAAAAACAATCTTGGAAAAAATTCAAATTTAGTAACATATAAATAATAACATAAATTTCTTCGGTCTATTATTGAAAATTAATATAATCTAAGGAGACTCGGCATTGAAAAAGAAACGGGTCCATAAACAATACACTCGCGGCATTCGATTACATTTTCATACACTGATTTTGAATTATGGGTTATGCAGGAATGGCGCTAGAGTTTGCCCGACGGGGGTCATGATCTCCCCGAAAGGGGGGGGGGAGGGCGTGTGTAATGAAATTGATCTCAAATTTTCGCCAGATTATTATTTATCAACTACAGTTGAGTACCCATACAAAAATTTTCCCCGACGGGATACAAAATTTTTCTCCGACGTGGGGCCTTGCCCCCCCCCCCCGGTCTTCCCTCTGGCGCCACCTCTGGGGTTATGGGATTTGAAGAAACAAAGGCTGTCATACTATTACAATTCAACTTAGCTAACAAATAAAAACAATGTATTTAATTTAATGATTGCGCAGCAATTTTAAATAACCCCCTAAAGTGAGTATAAGCATTCGAAATTAGTATTATCAAGCAGCTTTAATAGCTATTTGAATTAATGAGAGTTAGGCTTAAGAACAAGCATGCATATTTAAAATATGTTCTAGTGATTTAAAGGAAGAACAAAAAAAATTCTACACTTATCTTTCTAAATACGCCTTTTCCAAAAGTGACAAATTACAGTCTGGCGAGAAGGACATATGAAATTCAACTTTTAAATTAAAAATTGATGTAGCTGTTCGAGATGTATGCTCGTAAATTAAAAATGCAGCATCGTCTCAGCTACCACGCTGCGGTTTGTCCGAGTTGTCTATCGCTTTTTCCTCTCGCCCTTACGATGACGACTCATTCTACCAGTTAGCGGCTGCTCCTGGGCTTCTCACTACGATGTTTACGGTTCACTCCCAGCTAGCATTGGTAACATCGACGAGGAGGTCCTAAAAGGCAAATTCGATGGCAGCCAAATTTATTTGGACTACCACCGTTCCTGTCCATTGGGATGACCCACCAATTTTATTCATAAACCTAAAGAAATACAAACACAAATTGTTACAAGTGACAACAAAGAATTGAAATATCATTTTGTAGCAACTGCGAAGATATTTAAACACACATATGTTAAAAATTTACAACTCTTAAATGGAAAAAAAGAACACAAAATATTTAAAAACACAAGAAAGCGTCCTAAAACTGCGAGCTCTTTCTGTTTCTGTCCTAGTCTTGTTTTCAGAGTGTTATTTTATTTTTACCCGCTATGCCTTGAATGCGGTGATTTAGTACTTTATAAAACGGGAACTCCTTGCTGAAATCTAAGGATCTACAAATAAAGAATGCCGCTAGTTCCGAGGCATCTTTCATTCCGTTTACTTCATAAATTGTGCCCCAGTGAGCTTCAGTAATCATAAAATCCAAGAGAAGCATTGTTTGTTTTCGCTCACACGTCATGTTTTTCAAATCATCAGCGAATTTTAGATATCGTCCTAGAGATTCTTTGTAGTGATTATGATAACTTAAATCTGCGAGGTTGAGATTTGCACATTTTGTTTTAAAATCCTCTTCATTTCTTGTGCTAATTTGCTTCATCGAGTAGAAAATGTCTTCATGAAAGTCTTTTGTTCGTCTTGCATATTTATGAAGGGCAATTCTTTTCGGCTGTAATCCTCTTTGCATCCTTGCAAAGCTGATAGCATCATTTGCTAAAAACATATCGTTGGTTTTGGAGGAAGACAACGCATAAAGTTTAAACATACTGTAATGAAGTATTTTGTTTGAATCTCCCTTATTTCCAACATTTAATCATCTTCACACCATTTTTTAAAATCAACTTTCGTGAAAATAGATTTTGTATCCGGCAGATTTGAAGAGCTTGACTGGACTGAAGAATCCATTTGACAAATAGAAGCATCCATAATCTTAAATAGCAGAACGATGTCTCAGTTTACGTATGCTTGCTATAAAGTCGCTTTGTCCGCAATTGAGGATAAAAAAATTTAAGACCAATTCTTCAGTTGAGGACTAAACATCGCCACTCACTCAGTAGAGCCATTTCAGTTTACCATTGACTTACTTACTGCAGATACTGCCGTATAAGTACCGCGCGCTAACCATCTGCGCCACTGGGGATGCTAACTTACTGCAGTTCAGTTTAAAAGATAACTAGATTAGTTGATTCAGTTGTAACTTTGCTACAAACATAACCGTGGCATCGTTATCATTGCTATAAGTTACGCAAAAAAATTGAGAACGTAGCTTGGAAAACAAAATAAAAACCATGCATTGGACAGAAATAGTGATGAGGCGGAGAATCGAAAATCTATAAGCAAATGAAGGAAAATGAATGAATGAAAAAAAAAAAGTTCTCAAGAATTATCATGACATTCTTATCATTAACACTTATTACATTTAACACTCTTCGTTTTTTTAAGTTTAGTTATATTAATGTCCCGTTTTGAAGCAACACGAGGGTTATTTTGGGATGGACCTGGTAATCTTGAACCTTGGTCAGATGGCGAGGACAACATCTGAGCTGGCACCCTCCTTTCCAAACTTCCGCACCACACCAAAGGGAGGACGTTTGCCCTCTACGTATGATTAAGCGCACAACAGGCACAATACACGACGGATCTTCAGTGGAATCGGGTTTCGAACCTGGAACCCTCCGGAACAGTCTTCGTAGATAAGCTTGGGATTTAAAGAGGTTCAAATCAAATGTTACCTCTAAGAGCTGGATCCCTAACACACGAAATTTTGGACAATGGAAAAAAGGATACGTGATATAGTTTTTTCCACGAGGATACAAATTCACAATTAGGAGAAGAGACTAACGGGTCTATTCTGGTACCCCCGGTTGGGTTGGGAGACGTCACTTTTCCCGTTGCTAACGTACGGAAAAAGTGACGTCTCCCAACCCAACCGGGGGTACCAGAATAGACCCCTATATTTAATCTATGAAGGCGTGTATTATCAAATTTGGGACCAATTCCTTCAACAGTTGGCCGTCTGTATATTCGTGTATATGTGGAAGCGATAACTGTGCGACGTCGTAAAACTGCACTATCTGACGTACACTCAGTCCCATAAACATTCAACTGCAAATGACACTTCCACCAGCATCTTCTATCGGCAAAAAAGTGAATACCTGTTTAGAGGAATCCAAGGAACTATGGTACTTGTTTTTATTACTTCTGTTTCAGTCAATGATGCATCACTACGAACCGTATTATTCGAGATTTCTCTTGACATATACGACCGTCTACCATAGAAATCTTAAAGTTCTCCCGCGTGGGATGACTTCACAAGAACCACAGTCCCAATTTTATTTGGGCGATCCTTTATATGTAAGTCCTCTTAAGGGCATCCAAAATTACCTTTCCCAGATATCATGTACACTTACAGCAAGTTTGATTTTTCTCCTTGATTATTCTTCAGCCTTTAATATATAAGATTACTTTTGAACTCTAATTTCATAATTTATTCTACTAGCAAAACGTAGTTATTAGAGAAAATTGCTCTCTCTTTCACTTCAAATCATATTCTCAACTCAAAATTTAAAAAAAATTAATGAAATCAAGAAAACAGTTCAAAATATGCAGTAGATGCACGATCCATTAGCGCAATCTATCTTCTCCTTTCAGAGTCCAACTAGCTGAGTTGTTAAGGCGACAGGTTGAGGAAGCGGGATGTTGGGGGGAGGGGGTCGAATCCGAGGTTGTGTTTGTACTCTGTTTTTGCGATAGTTTGCAATGAGTTTGACGCAACAAGCTTGCGGCAAGTTCGACTTGTGGTGACTAACTCGTTTGCAATAACTTGTTTCAAGCTTGTACTTGTGTGTCAAATTTGTTGTAAGCTTGCAGATTTGCAGAGCAAGATTGCTGCAAACTAAAATTGCTATCTGGGTTCCATTGATTGTCTGTCTCTGTTGTTTCATGATTTCATAATATTTCTGCTCCCTAGAGATTACTTCTAAAACTATCATCCGATGTGAACGATTTTGACACCCATTTTCGCTACGCCACTGCAAATGGTTTACTGCCTCTTGGTCTGTTTGTGGGTTTGGGAACGCAACAACCAGCAAACTGGAACACCCCAACCTGCCTAAACATCCGGGAAAACTGAATGACAATCGCCGCAATAGCTTCGAGCGCTGAGGCCGAAGTCCTAGTAGCCAATCCCATGGCCACGGCCCGAAGGAAGTACGTACTATCACTGGTGGAGGAACCCAAGCCCACCATTAATATATCCACAGGTGAAGCGAGTTCCTGCTTACGTATCCGGTAGCAACTCATATCCGTGTACTTTCAGTGCCCCCTCCCACCGTGTGAGTTGGAAACACGACAACTCAAAAGTACTACAAGCTAGATAAAAAAAATATTAAGTACTTGGGGCTTAACTTGACAATTGTAAATTTGTATCGAATTTCGGTTGCAATTGGCCCAGAGGTTCAAAAGTAGATTCGATCCTCTTCACTGTGCTGCGAATCTTAAGGGGTCTATTCTGGTACCCCCAGTTGGGTTGGGTTCCGCACGTTAACAACTGAATCCAACCCAACTCCCCTCTGACAAACGCTTCGTATCGTGTGCGTATATGCAGGAGTGGCGCTAGGGCAAGGCTCCCCAACAGGGGGAGGCATGACCTTCTGTACAAAGGGAGGGGTGTAATTATGACTCTCTCAAAATTTCGCCAGATCTTTGTTTATCTACTAGTTGAATAACTCGTTGCGTGGATGGGACATAAAACGGGTGCACAGCATCCCCGAAAGGGGGACCTTGCCCTCCCCCCACGGATATCTCACTGGCGTATACGAGAAATTCAAGGGCAGAATGCTCCCTCTAGCTGTGTTTGCACATAAGTTGAATGTTATAGGTAGTATTTCAATCTGTTAGCTAACTTCGTAAGTGATCCATTGCACTTTACAAGAGAAAAAACGACTTGACATCTCAGTGCAGCTTAACCCTATGACTGCATATCCCGCGCTTTCCGCGGGTTGGAAACAAGTCTGTTTTCTGCTGTATCCTGCGACTTTCACAGGCTAATGTGTTTATTTATTATTTTTATAGTGTTGGATCATATTATACTAATAAAGGTTTACATATAAATAACAACTCGCTTGCCTCAACGGCATTTGAACACGTTTGGAAACGTTGCATCTAAATAGTATTTTAAAAAATTACACAGTCAGAGAGTTAAGAAGTGTGTAGTTGGATGCAGTACACAGTTATGTTTGTCGTTTGACGTCGCGTCGTGGAAATTAACTCCTCTATTACGAAAACTACAGAAGGGGACAAAATACTTTTTTCGATTATTGAAACCAATCAGATATGTAGTTTTATAAGCATGATTTTTTTTTCTTACTGAATCTGATAGTTTTTAAGATCTAATAATAGCAACAAAAAAAACCCAGAATTTTAGATTTGCATATTCATTTTAAACATAAGTTTTAAGAGGACGATACATCTTCCTTCTCCTATGAGCTGGAATAAAAATTAAGATATCGAACCATTTTATCTGTATAACTTTAATAGTTTTAGTTATTTCACTTTAAATTACGAAGCGAACCGGTACAAAACGTGAAGCCGAACACTACTTAGGGAAACTTTAAAATTGAGACATTATCAAAAATAACTGAATGGCAAGCCAAATTATACAGTATCATTTTGTACCTGATATGGTTGGCGTACCATGTATTCCAAGGCTAAATACAGGCTGCTCTAAAATGTTTCACGTAACACCGAAAAAAATGATTTTTATGGAAATCCATTCATTCGTGCTCTTCAGTATTTACAACTTTTACTTCAATTTAGGAAAATCCTTTAAATCTAGTGCCCGTTCGTCTAGCGGATTGTATTTTGAAATTTATCAGCTAAAATTAAATTATTCATAAATGTTATAATTCGATACATAATTACTTGAAATCCATAAGCAGTTTAAGTGATCCTCAATCTCTTGGTTGTATCGATATAGCGCATTCTCATAAAAAGCAGATATCATCTAATTAAAAAGTATATAAAACAAAACATTTTAGAAGTTAAATAGCGATTTAAAGCCAAAGTTGGCCAGATTTTTATTTCATTCCGCCTTATCCTTTTCTGTACCTATTTCTTTGATTTTCTCAAAGCCTTATTCTAGCAGCACCTAATCAAATTAATTTTCACTCTTTTAATTGAAAAACGCTCCCTGAGAAAAGCACCGAAAATTTGTAATGCAAACCCAACAATGTCTATTATTCCAAAACAACAGTTTGGCTGGAGATTTCAGACCCCAGCATCCAATTGCTACGGAAAACAAACTTTCGTTAACTGACGATGACTATGAAAGGGAAAAAAATAATAATAAAATTTTGTAAATTGAAAGAGAAGGGGTCTATTCTGGTACCCCCGGTTGGGTCGGGTTCCGTTGTTAACGTGCGGAACCCAACCCACCGGGGGGTACCAGAATAGACCCCGAAGAAATCTGGCACAGACGATGGTCGCTCCCTATTGGACAGCAGGTGTTAATAGCCCGCCTCTTTTGTTTCGTCATACGTCAATCATTTGTCCTTTTTCATTTTTAGCTCAAAAACATCGAGAAAAGTTATGACCATTAGAAAATTCATCGTTACTCGTTCTGCGCGCGCATTTTCATCTTTCTGTTTAGCAACGGATTCCAAAACTAGCCCTTTTGGACGATCGGAAAGGGATGTCAGGCAATGAGTCATATCCCAGATAGCATGTACACTTGCAGCAAGTTTGATTTTCATTATATTAGCTTGTCATGACAAATTTGATGGGTTAGGTTAGGTTAGGTTATATTAACGTCCCGTTTTGAAGCAACACGAGGGCTATTTAGAGACGGACCTCGTAATTTTGAACCGCGGTCAGATGACGAGGACGACACCTGAGCTGGCACCCCCCTCTCCAAACTTCCGCGCCACACCAACGGGAGGACGTTTGGCCACTACGTATGATTTAGCGTGCAACAGGCCCCATACACGGCGGATCTTCAGTGGAATCGGGTTTCGAACCTGCGACCCTCCGGTCCCGAGGTCGAAACCTTACCACTAGACCACCGCGGCCTCCAAATTTGATGGGAGATTTGGTGAGATTCTTTTTCATGAAATAATTCCTTTTCAATTGTTAATTTAACGGAAATTGACTCCTTCGATCATTGTATTTAATCAATATTTTAATGAATCCCATCAATGCTTATACATGTAATCAATAAAAACATAGCCATATTTTGTCATTCTGATCAGGCAACCCTGCCTAAAAGTATAATAGAACAATAATTCCTGATGAGAAAACAATTTTTCTTTCTTCACAGTCTATTTCTTGCACACTTTAGGCTTATAATTAACATCTTGCATAATCACCCTAAATTTCATCAGCGAAACGTTTGCTCTTTTGATGAAAAGACATCAAAAATGCAAAATTTCACATTTGAGCTTTTATCATACAATCCAGAAATTAGAAAAAAAAGTTTGAAGTAGAGTTTTAAGTTTTTAATTACAAAAGTTTTAAAACGGTATGTTAATATAGGTAATCTAAAATAATTCCTGTTTTTGAACTTCCGCTACTTTTAAGTTTGACTGTCCTAGAATTAAATCGCGGTGGAGGTTGTGGAATATGCGAATATTCGCTATCAAATAGCGAATAATAGGTAAGCATACCGAGTAAGTTCCGTTTCATTTCCATTTACAGCTGGAGGAATTGAGTGTAGTATTAAAAAATTTAATTTCTTTTCTAAACGCTTTAAAAAATATATTTTTCTTTGAAATTATTTCAGTTTTTTTCCTCACATTTTGATAATGTGAATTATATTTTCGAATATATATTACTCGAATTTATACTTTTTAACGCACCTTTCCATATATTATGATGTTTCACTAATTATATCCGAGCTGTGTAAAATACCATATTTCTTAAACGATGTTTTGTTTATTTGTTTTGGTGATCTTATTTCAAATTAGAGCATATAATTATTTCTATAAAAAGCGTGAATACGTCAAGGAATGACAACGAACAAATTACTTTAATAGGTTTTTTTCAATATCTTACATAATTTAGTGACTGGGAAACTGGAATGTTTGAAATCTAATTGAAAAGTTTATAATATGATAATGCTTATAGGCTGGGTCTCTTTCTATAAGTTATATGATGCATTTGGCACGGACTGTGACGGCTGACGCAATCAAGCCTTTCTAAGGCAAGGCAGATGAATCAAACCAAAATAATATCGTGCAGAGATCTTTAGGACTAGGTTTTAATTTCCAAAAGCATATCCGACAGACAGATATTTCTTGTCACAATCAGATGTTTTGAAAAGGATTGCGCTCACTAAATTTGGATTTATTCTCCCTGAATTTCGTTTCTCTTCATTGACTTGGTGTGGCAACATAATTTGCTACAGTATTTTAGAGTGTTTATTATAATCTTACTTAGAATTATTTCAAAAACTGGACTTCGCTATTTTCATATTTTACTTGGTGCATAATAAGTATTGATTTCAATTATAGTTTTATCTTTTGTTTGTTGTAATTAATGGTTTTAATTACAATAATTTGAAATCACCTGTTAACATAATATTATTTTCAGATGTTCGAAATTATTTGCGCCAGTTCTCTTCATTTTTAAATGCGTTTATTATTATTATTATTATTATTTCACATTAGCAACCTTCCTATACACTATCTTGAGTAGTTAACAAATTTGAGATGATTTAGAAAATTAATTTTTCATTTTCGTTATATTAGTCAAATTTTATATCCTTTAACTAAAAAGTGATGCATTTCCTTGTTTCCTTAGTACATTACTTGCTTATTCTTAAAAAAACGGCAACTCCAGCAAATTTGAATTTTTAAAGTGACAAAACACCAAATTTGTATTAGATTTGACACGGTTAGGATCTAACGTTTGGCTGAAATGTAATGAACTTGGAAAAGGGAAAGTTTAAAATTTAATTTGAGTTTAAAATGTTAGTTAGGTGTTTAGTATCGATATAACTAAGCTAATACTATTAATATGATAGGCGGTTGATATTATTGGTATTAATATGATATTACGGCTGGTATCTAAAGAAGACACTAGTGTACAAGAAATGAAAAGATAAAATTATTCAAGAAAATTTTTAGCTGACTTTCAGCGAGAAAAATTTTAGCACGAAATAAATATATTTGTAACATTGAAATGGAAACTGTCCTTCGATCTTACGTTTAATTTAAAACTGCAAATTAAGGATATAACAAAATAGCGATAAGAACAGAAATCGACAAATCTCTAATTTGGGGAGCTTGTTTCCTTAGAGACAATTTAACAGAAATATTTACTTGTAAAAAACAACAAAATTTTCTGACCTTAAATAATAAGAAAGGCTCGACTTAAGAACAAGGTGCTGTCCGCCAAGTTGATTTTTTTCCCTCGCCAAATTGATTTCTTGCCAAATGTGGTAACCTTCATTTTGTTGGCAACCCTAAAACTTTGCCAAAATTTCTAATTTGTGCCAGAATTTCAGAAAATTCATGTTAAATTTCATACAATTTTATGTAGTATTTGTAATTTTATGTACTATTCCCAATTTTATTTACTATTTACATTTTTTGCTATGGCTGTCATTAGAATCGCCGCCATCTTGACACCATTCAAGATGGCGGATATTTGGCAACTTTTTGGATGGTTGGCGCAATTTCCCAGTTTGGCGAGAAACTGCACCTTAAGATGAGCAACGCGGACATTTCAAACAAAGCCGTTAATAGAAACAAAATTGCTCCGGAGGCGAAGCAAGTACAATAAATTCAGGGCATTTAGGACGTTCAATAAACAGACAAAAGGTTTCATTTTGGCAAAATCGTTATCAGTGTTGGCGACTCGGGGGGGGGGGGCCCCCCGGCCCCCTATAAACTTTTTGCAACCTAATTACCAATACTGATCGTTATCAAATATGGAAAGTGAAGCAAAACTTAAGTTCGTCGTTATTCTCAATAAAATAAAATATTAATATTTCGAAATATTTATCCAAAAGATTTCAGTGTTTTAGTTATAGATTGTAAATATTTGCAATATTGTGCCCTGGAAGGTAAAACTTGCCGCCAAATTTTGATTCATTTTCGTTTTGCGCAATCTGACAGCGGTGTGGGGCCTTGTGCGCTGGCACCTTTCGAAACTCCCTTGCTCTGGTCCTGAATTCAAACATTCCTTTCTAAATAAGAGATAAAATCCCTCCTATTATTTTTTGCAAACTCATGTTGTAGAAATGTGTCCTGTCTTCCTGATTTTATGAAGAAAGATTAAAAATTGTTCAGTTTGAAAACTTTCAGTGCTAAAATTAAAATTATAAAATGCGAAAATAGTTTCAATTAGAGTTTCAAAACATGAAAGCTGAAGAAATTTAAAATAACTTTTAACTTTGCAGTCAATTGAAAAAGAAATCCCAGATAGCAATTTTAGTTTGCAGCAAGCATGCCACAAATTTGTCACGACAAGAGTGCAAGTTTGCGACAAATTTGTCGTGACAAGAGTGCAAGCTTGCAGTAAGCTTGCAGCAAGTTAACGAAAGCTCCGAAGTCACCATGAAACGAACTTGCAGCAAGTTTGCCGTGTCAAACTCATTGCAAATTATAGCAAAAACAGAACACGAACACAAGCCGGGATAGAACTCGCGACCTACCGGTTCCGAAGCGGAGACGCTACCATTGAGCCAGTTGAACTCTGTGAATCGGCGATAGATTTCGCTAATACATCGTTCGATTCGATTCGTATACGATTTATTTTTAACTATTTTCTGGATTTCATTAATTTTTTGAGTTGAGAATATGATTTGAAGTCAAAGAGAGAGCGATTTTCGCTAATAACTACTTTTTGCTAGTAGAATAAATTATGAAATTAGAGTTAAAAGTAATTACTTTAAAATGGGACAAAATGTCTAGTTATTATTGTTCAACAAACACTGACTGTTTTTTAGATTTAATTTTGTTTATAAACGTTAAAATTTCAACATTAAGAAAAAGGCGACATAGTTTTCTTTAAAGTGAGAGTGATATATTTAGAAAAAGATGGAAAATGTTTCAAAAAATTTTTCTATAAAAAAGTTATTTTTTTCACAAATTATCATTGATTTATTGAATTAATAAAAAAGAATTACGGTCTAGGAGATGCTATTAAAAATCGGATGTTTTTTAAAACAGAGACAAAGATAATTATCTCTTTATTGTGCTATCTTTGCAGGAAGCTTGTTTTGCAAAATTGCAGCAAGTTTGATTTGCAAAGAGGTGGCGCTACTTGTCACATCGAACTTGCTACAAGTTCGATTCAAGTTTGACGCGTCAAATTTTGCCATGACAAGTCAAAATCAAACTTGCTGCAAACTTACGTGCTATCTGGGAAATACCCTCCTTTCAATTTTTCTGTCGATTTACGATGTCAGCACATGCATTCAGTATTGAAATAAAATATTATATTGTATGTATTATTCTGGATTATCAAGTGAATTCTTAAAAGTTGAACTCATTATTTCTTCAGTAAAAAAAGTTGAACTCATTATTTCTACATATTAACAAACAATTATTTCTTCATATACAAAAAAAAGTAAAACTAAAAAAAGATAATCGACTAATCACAAACTTATTTACAATTATACACAACCAACAGATGTATTTTTTAATTTTAAAAATCGCCAAAAACCAAGAATTTGAGATACCATACCAAAATAGCAACCCGGAAGTGTGTACATTGACTACGTCACTTCCGTCAGCTTTTGCATTATCGTGGCAGACCCTTCAACACATCACGGCTTTGTCACATCGGCACTTTTTTTTCAAAAAAAATTTATACTTTTGGGATTGACTCTGTCAGAAATGTACGAAAATGTTGCAAATAATATTTTCTTCTTAATTTATATCGATTATTTAACACAAAAAGGAAAACTAAAATTCCTGAATTTTTCTCAATTTTTGAAATATCAATGAAATGAAACACTTGGCAACAGCATAGGCGCTTCGATGCAAATTGTAAAGTTGTTTGTTTACGTACGAATCTCGAAAACGTTTCAACAGCATAAAATAAGAATCAAGATCTTTATTGCCCCTATATTTATAATTTTAGTATTAATAAATAAAATGAGATAAAGAATTTCTGAGGTTACCGTATCAGTTTTAGTGCAAGAAAGAATCATGGCAAATATACCTTTAGTTCAAAACTTTGCCTTGCCAGGTGAAGTTATTCGTAAATTTGCCTTAGATTGGTCGGCTGATAACAAAATTGCTGTCTGTACCAGCAAAAGTATTTTTATATTGGTAAGTCTACTTAATTTTAATATAGTATTAATTTAATTTGGCTAAACTTAAGTTTAATGTGCGTTCGCCAAAGTTGAATTTTTTTCTGGCGATTTCTAGCCAAATGTGGTGCACGTTAGTCAATTTATTGCAACCCTTTAATGAAAATGTGGCGGTCTTTTGGCAAGTATTTCATAGTTGGCGTGATTTTTGCCAACTTGGCCGGAAACCGCACATCAAACTTAAGTCTTACCATTAATTTTTCTAGTGAGTTCTTCCGTTTTCCTTCATTACCGATTTTTTTTTTATCTCCTGAAAACTATTGACTTTTCTAAATTCTTATTATAGAAGGTTGTTTCTTTTTAAACTTGTATAAATTTTTAATGGTATCAAAGCAACCTGTATCAGACAGATTAACCCTTTGAGTTACAAGGAATTAATTTTTTTGAAATATGATGAAAAAATATCATGAATGGGTTTAGTTTATTGTCTAGACATAGAATCTACAAAAAGTTTAAAAAAAAAAAACCTTACTTCATTCCGAGGGGGGTCGTCCCCCTTTGGGGTCAACCCTCATATGAGACATCCTTTAGATGCAGTCACCTTGATACACTCAAAGAATATTGTTGAATCTTACAGAAAATCATAAATTAAAACTTCAAGAATATTGGAGGAAAATTTTCGAGTTAATTTGCTAAAATTGTAAACGTCTAGAACTGAAAATAATTTTTAAGTCTGAGTTATGGAATTTTTCCAAGTTTTATCGCTAATAATTCCTATTACGAAACGAAATTTCATAAAGCTGCTATATGCATTCTAAAAGGAGTACTATTAGCCATATCCTAAACATATTATTTTCTATTTATAGTTGAATTCAACGGTTGAGAAGCGAATGAAATTAGGTATGCCATCATCTGGCACACTGCGCCGCAATGGGTTAAACAGCACTATACTGAATGTAGCTAATAAACATAAAACTATCTTAAATGCTGTAACAGAGCACTGCAATTTCATCATTGTTCAGTTTGTTAAAAGTTGTATTTTTTTTTATCTATGTTTCTAATCTGTGAATTTATTATTATAGAGTAATCTTGAAGAAACCGAACTTTCAGTTTGTTGTTCAAAAAATGGTACAATATCGTTTTCTCTTTTAAACTTGCCTAAACTGTATATGGGTAATTCCATGTCAACTCAACTATTGACCAAGACATTATGTCTGGATTTTGTTGATTTTTGGCTCAGAAGTAATACTAGTACACTAGATGTAAAATAAAATATTTTAGATTAACCCTTTGTGTCAGAGTTGTAAATTTGAAAATTTTACAAATTTTAAAAACTTTATCATCTTTAGACGATCGCAGCTCAAGAACTATTTGGCATAGAGAGCTGAAATCTGTGCCATTTCGTTCAGTTTCTTATGGTGTTTCATAAAATGTATAACAACCAAATTATTTTTTAAAAATATTTCATTTAAAAAATATGTTTTATTTAACCTCATTTTAGCAACATTTATGCCAAATTTCATGATGTATTCCTTTGGTATCATTTAGAAAAAAAAATATTTTCATTTTCAATATTTGTGTTATAATCCAGTCAACAAAGGGTTTGCAAAAAAATTAAAACAAATAGTTTTGAAAGTTGGTACACATGTTCGTGAGGGGCTGCTTTTGAATGTACAAAAAAGTCTCTGGTCCTGGGGGGGAGGGGGCTTGTGCTGCTATCTTGGATTTCGTCCCCTTTTATAGTTTTTCTTGAATATCTCGAAAACTATATTCAATTTTCAAATTACAATTGATTTAACAAGTTCAGAAAATTCTCTGTTTGATATTTTTGTATTTTATGTAAGTGATTTGGACTTAAAAGCACCCAATGAAGTAATTTCAAATTGAAGTTTCTGAACATAATAAGCTATTATTTTTTTAAAGGTGCTATATAAAACTGAGGATTCAACAAATGTCTGCTATAAATTGATTAAAATGTTTAAAATCTCGAATCTTAAAATGCTCTAGTTCCAAACAATTAGTTCCAGCAACAGAAACAAATACAGTGTGTACACAAATGAAGTGACTCATTTCAAAAATTAATAAAAAATAACTAAAAATGTTGGAACACCATTTTTTTTAGTGAAAGCGCATCCCAAAATTTTTTTTTTCTGGATAGGTAACATGCCATTTCGGTGGTCTAGGGGGTCGTATATTACTGGAAATCAAAGATTTGTTTAGAGCTAGTATCTGAGAAAATGTTGAAAGTGGAAGAAAAATAAAAGCTTGTATTTGTAGGGAATTTTATGCTCTTTAATTTGTTGATTCACATGTAGTGTGAAAACTGAAGAGTTTTCATGATATTCAAGAAAAACTAAAAAAAGAAACCGGAAAATACACATTTACTTCTGCTGATTGGTAGGCATTACATATAGAAATCTCTTGCCGTAACAAATTTAGAACAGTGTAATGCCATGATACCTATCTGAAAAAGAAACTTTTTGAGATGCGCTCTTATTGAAAAAAAAAAAAAAAAAAACGTAGTTCCAACATTTTTAGTTTTTAAAAAATTAATTTCTGAAATGAGTCACTTCATTTGTTTACACCCTGTACAGTGAAACTAGTGTATAACAATACCTGTCTATAACAATAAACCTGTCTATAATGATATTTTCTTTGGTCTAGACGGAATTCTTATGTAATCTAAGTATTTTTAACCTGCCTACAACAATAATCACTTTAGACTCGCCTGTGTATAACGATAAATTTACTTCTTACTAAGCTGGTACAGTATAGTCTCGATTTTTTCCCCCTTAATGTAATAAGATAGTATGGTCAACAATGTCCGATAACAGGGGAATCTGAGAGGGAGAGGGGGTTAGAAACTGCAGCCTGTTGTAGCAGATCTGGGAGTGACTAGCAGCTGGAATGTGCACATATGTTTGTTGCTGCGACCCCTGGTGGATGTTAACCTGTTCATTCACATTTAGCAAATTGGACTACATGTTCCTTAAAATTCGCTTTTGATGTGCCATCTTGAACATTAAATCATTGTCTAAAAAATATGGGATTTTTCAGTCCACAGTTGTTAATTTTGAAGTAAAAAGAAAAGGCCTTGAAGATGCTGTGGGAAAAAAGTAAATTTATAATAAATGAAAATGATCCAAAGTTACCATAAATGACGATGCTGACAAAGTTTTCAACTCAAATTTTCATTTTAAAGTTTTAAAAAAAGTTTAAATATAAAATTTTATTGTAATATATAAAATTGTACATTTTATGTTTATAAAATATAATTTTATATCGGCTGTTTATTTGTAAGATGAATCAATAAGCGTAATAAAATATGTTAGTAATAAATAAATACATACACACGCAAATGAACATTGGATGTGCAAATTCCAAACTGTCTTTAACAATATTTTTTTTAGGTCCCTACAAAATTGTTATAGACAGGTTTTACTCTAGTTCCAAAATCAAAAATGAAATTGATGTGCATTCAGAACCAAATAGTAAGGATAGATCATCTTCAGTTACATCAATTCAAAGTTTGTAAGTTGGCAAATTAAATCTATTGTTGACAGAATTGTAAATAAATGCAATTATCTGCTGTCACTTCTCAAATATTGATTTTAACTTCTTGTTACATTCTTGAAACAATCTGCAATGCATTTTAATTTCAAGTAAATATGGCAGAAAATAAAGTATTATTTGAAATTAAGAAAAGAATGTAATTATAAGTTTGACTATATTAAAAGCAGTTTAAAGTTAATTAAATTGCATTGAATGGATTTCTTAACATTTCTCTTTTTTCTGTTGATTTTTTATGTTATCAGTAATTGAATTAACATTATATTATCAAATTACTTTAGTGCCACTGTGCATTTAGCAGTTAAAACTTTTGTGTTAGATTGTCAAAACATAAAAGGTGATGATTTTTGTTTATTACATGAAATAATGAAAATGTATACTTTTTGATAGAAGCAAATTTTTGTATGCAATTTACATTATTAAAACATATTAATCAAATTTTAGCTATTCTTTTAAATCTATCTAATTATTGCATGGATTTAAAAGGCAGCACTATAGAAATAAAAGAATTTAATAACAGTTCTCATGAACAATCTGCTGTTCTCATAAAGCAAAGTAAATGTAAATAAATAGAAGATAAGATCTTATCAAATATATGATTTGCAAATATTTTTTAGTATTAATATTTTTAATTGATTTTTTTTTCAGAATTCTTACTGTAGTCCTGTTGAGATTGGTTTTCCACCTCCATTGCATAAACAAGTTATTAAAGCTCCAGACCAACCAATGCAACTAAATCCTATCTATATACCTCCCAATCCATATAAATATGTCAAATCATCAAAAGATAGAGGTACTTTCTTATTTGCAATTCCATCTTTTGTTTTCTTTGCTTTGTAATTTAAAATACTTCGTAAAAAACATGTATGCAAAAGCTAACCCTGGCCAAAGGGGGAAAAAAGGTCCATGTGAGCCTCTAAATGTGCTCTCTCAATTTTTTATAGAAATTCAGAATTGTTTTAAAAAAAGTAAGTACAAAAGGATTCATTGTACAAAATGACTTTAATATGAAGAGTTTTTAAGAACACACTTTTATTAGTGTCATAAAAAGTGGAACTTTTTAAATTATTTTTTACTGTTTTGTGGTTAATTTATAATTCATTATTATAAATATTATTATTATAATCTTGAAATTTTTCTCCAATTTACTACCAGGTAGTGCTACTAGTATGGAATCAAAATTTAAATCAATTAATTAAAGATTTAGTTCGAAAAATATTAAATTAGTGTGTTGTCATTGAGAATACAAAGGTGTACAAAGTTTCAAAACTCTTAAACATCAGGAAATGGGTAAAAAATTTATCACAAAATTCCATATTTATAAACATGAAACAAGTCAAGTTAAATAAAAGTACATAAAAAATACATGGTGAAATAATGCTTTATTCTTGACTCTGAATCTCTTCCCTGCTATTTTCTTTCTAACTTAGGAGAATATTTTTAACAGTGTTTACTTTCAAAACTGAGCCAAGTGACCAATGTCAGTAATTCTATAATTTACAGGAGGCTTATTTCTTATCATAAGTGTAAATCGGCAATCATCAGTGAGCACATCTAAGTATGTTAATAATTTCAGATGTGAATTTTAGAGATTTACAAGCTTGTTTCATAAATATCTTTATGATTTAAACACCTACCCTTGTTTTAGTTTTTGTTTAAATTTGGAATTGTACTGAATCATAATTACTTCCATCTGTATATGCTTAAATTCTAATCCTGTTTTTATGGAGAAAATCCAGAGAAGGTTGTTTGCCAAAGATTTACAAATATAGTCTCAAATTTAGTATCATGGTTTAAAATCTTTTTGTATGTTTTTTGTTTGATGCATTTTTCACATAAAGTTGATCTTTAATTATACATTGTAAGTGAAGATTTTTAAAATTCAGTTTAAGATATGAAATTTTCATTAGACTTTTATTTTTTACTTTTATCTTGGATTTAATGTAAAGATTTTTGGCCGTACTCTTGATATGTTTGTTGTATGAAGATTCATTTCACCATTGCTGACATGGAGAGGACTTTGAGACAAAGGACCTGTCAGTCGTTCTAGCTTTGCATCTCCAATTTTTTTTTTTTATTTTTTTATTTTACAAGATGTTACACCACCACTGAGGGGGCCCCCGCATGTTCACGGATGAGAAGCTGCTATATAAGTAAGTAGGTTCTCGCTTCCCTGGTGGATATAGTAATGGTGGTGTGGCTCTTAGGGCCCATTTCCGAAGATGGGTCATACTGCCATTAAAGGGGGGGGGGGTCATTGCATGAGCCGCTTGTAATGGAGGCTATTATGTGGGGGGGGGGCACAATGCCCGATTTATTGTCATGATGGCCGATCGTTATATTCATTGTGTGGCTTTGGCTTGGGCAGGGTGTTCTGTATTGACTTACAAGATGACACAATTCGACTGATTTTTAAAGATTTTGAATGTTTTCTGTAGTGAAAATATTTGAATTTGTTTATTTAATCTTTTTTTATCTAGAGAATCTTTATCAAATTTTGATGGACCATACACTTAACCCAACACCTTCAGAAAGGGCTGAAGCATTCCGTTCTTTCAGATGTTGCAAGTGGTCTCCCAAAGGAGCTGCTGGTACTGGAAGGTAAATAGTTTCACTTCCTACGTAATAATACAGTAGGGACTGGTAGAAATTTAAATAACATATATTTTGATATGCTTTTTTTTTATTTCTTATCAGTGGCAGCTCGTCCATTAGGGCTGCAGAACTGCAGTCTTCCCTGAAATTATTTAAAAAGCTTGTATTTTTGTTTTTATTCTTAGTTGATTACTTTCCCACTTTGAGAGTTCAATGATAAACGAAAATGGGAAAGAAATAATAAAAAACGTAAAAAAAATGGAAATCAATCAGCAAATAAGGGAAATGCCGGTTAGAACTGCAAAGAAGTTTGCCCCTTAAAAAGATCAAAATTCAGGCACTGAGCAATGCTGATCGATGAAATGGGAGAAAAACACAACCCTTTCTCCCTTTGAATTTAAGTTGCAGTCATTACAGTTCGTGTTTGCCAAGCGTCTTTCGCCTTCGTTTCCTCATTTGGCTTTTCTCTGCTTTCTTTCATGGACTGTTTATGGGTTTCTATTTCACTTCGGCCATGGTTTGAAATTATGAGGTCCGTCCCAAAATAGCCCTCATGTTGCTTCCAAATGGGATGTTAATTTAACTAAACTAACCAAATCTGTTTCACTTCATGTTGCTTTGACAGAAACATGTCTGGTTTATTGAATATTGTTTTCTATCGTTAGAAATCACCCTTTGAAAACAAGTTTGAAGATAATTTTCTAAAATATTATTCAGTTAAAATTTTTATAAAGAGGGATCTATCATTATTATTCGATGTTTCTATGAAAAACTGAATGTTGCAGACCTTCAAAAAATCATATTTTCACAGCTTTCACTGAGTGAAAAATTGGAAATAAAAAATGCAGGTGGCTTCATACTGGCGAACATTGTTCAAAAACCCAGTACCAGCAAACATTTTTGCAGCACTGCTTGTTTCTGAGCGGACTATCTGCCACTGTTTCATATATTCATTAACTTTATCAAAATAAAATTGATAACTAATCAAAATATATTAAATATTAAAATAACTTAATAAACTTTATCAAAATAAAATTGATAACTAATCAAAATATATTAAATATTCTTTCACTCGCTTCTTTTTTGTGCTTTAAACCTTTGCATCAAACAATATCTGTTCAAGCTGCTCAAGTTTGTTAATGCTTTATTTTTGTGTGTGGGCAACTGTGCATGTGTGTGTAAAGAAAGAGGTCTAGTTATAAAAAAAAAAAAAAAAATTATGTGCTTTTTTATTGTTTTAAATTTTTATTTTAAACTGGACAATTTTTTTCTTGTTGCAGAAGTGCCCCTTCTGGGTGGTAGCTGTATATAATTTATATGCATTCTTCCATAATCATATTAACATTCAAAATTTAAACTTTAGTCAGAGCCAAAGTTTGATTGAATGTAAAGCTCAACAACCAAATCATAGCGAAGGATGAAATTTTTGTTTTTCAGAACTTCGGAAAAACCTTCATGAAATTAAACCACTTTCATCCTAGAATTAGTTACACATAGTATAAATGGTGTAGATAAATGAATTCTCTTCAAATACATCAACTACATTTAAGTGCATAGATCATATTTAGGGCTGTTTAACTAGACCTAATGGAACACTGTGGATTTTGCTGTTGTGTTAACTAAAGTTGTCACTGCTGTAGTTAAATGATGATTAAATTCCTAAAACTGTTAATGTTTCAGTCAGTGAGTTCAACAGAAAACTTTCCAAATTTTTTTCTCAATACAAGGAAATTCCTTTCTTAGGTCAAAATTTCTTTTTAATCAAAGCTTCTAAAACATATTTTTAAGATTTAGTGTTTTGTTCTCAGCATTTGGTTTATATTGAAAAATGCTTAGGTTTTTATTATTATTATTTTGCTTTGTTCATTCATACATTCATAGCTACTCTTGTTTCATGTGAAAATAGTCTTCTTAAAGATGAATACTAAAAATACTCTATGTGAAATACTGAATCAATATAATTCATCTCTTAATTAACTGGCCGTGATTTAAAATGTATGTTAAGTAACAAGAGTGGTTCTGTTTTTCTGTCTTATAGCATCCATAACCTTTCTTCTACATTTTCTCGATATGACTTTCTGTACAATAGCAAGACATGATTTTAATGTAATTTTGTAAGCTTGATAATTCAAAATTTATATGGGGATATAAAAATTTTATTTATATAGAAACAGGCAAAAGCTAAGTAATAAATTGTCGTTCTTCTGTTAATAAACAAATAAGTTGGTTTTAAAAGAAAGCAAAAATAGACAAGTAAAACATTCACTGTTGAAACAAAACAAAAATACTATTATAATGAAATACATTAATTACAATAAAGAAAAGAAAGATGCTTGGAGGATAGTAAATATTTTAAATATTTCAGATTTAAAGATAATTTGCCTATTGCTTTATTATTTGCTTTCATTTTGCCTTCTTTTATCCTTCTCTTGAAGGTGCTTACTAGCCACTCTCACCATGGATCATCGGCTGGCACTCTATGAGGAAATCGAGAAGGAATGGAAATGCATCTGCATCTGACTGAACTGTTGAAGAAGGAAATTGTTCCAGACAAAAGCAATGTTGCTTCAGAAACCAAGCAAAATAAAATCAATCAAAGAGGAAAGAAACGAGAATCCAGAACTAGGGGCAAGGGAAAAAGGCACACCATTGTTCTTGATGACACCGATGAAGAGATGAGGATTATGAAGAAGAACCTTTTAATTTCTCAAAGTCCTTGAACTATGAAAAACTGATGAAAGAGATATAAATATGCACCAATGGGTATTTTTTTTTAATTTCCTACATGTGTAATGATAAAATTTAATGATATTTGCATTCAATGTTTTATTAGCTTTTATATAACTAAAAAATAGCTGAATTAAATTCTTTATTTTTATTGGTAATAATCCTAAATGAGTTGGAAAACTTAGTTGTTCGTAATTTTAAAAATATGTAAAAGGTATTGAAAGCTAAGTTATTGTGACTGAAATTTTTTTGTGCACATCTGTGCAGAATGATGAAATATGTAAGATTTTCAGCTTCTATCAGCCCTAAATACTTTAACAATAATAATGTAACTATCTATTCTTTTGAATAATTCTTAGTTATCAAATTAATATATTAAATAAAGATTTATTCTATTGTTTTTTTCTTATATACATTTCAATTACGTATTGCGCTAAAAGCATTTATAGAATTGAAGCAGTCTTTTAAGTTGGAACCACTTTCAAAATACATATTTAAAATTAAAACTGTTTTGTAAAACGCCACAGATCTTTAGAACATTGAAACTTTTTGTTCAGTCTATTCTACATTTTTCAAGAACTTATAGAAATATTAATGTGTTTAGTGGGTAACGAGTTGTATTTGGTTAACTTGCACTTAGTGAGTTTTGGAACAGCTTTATATATGACATCACTGGCGATATTTTGTTATTTTTGTGACTTTTTTGTAAGAACAAACATGGCGACTGCATGCATAGCCAAAACGTGATCATGGTTTACTGTAATATAAAAGTTGCAAATAACAAATCGCCAGTATGTCATATATCAAAGTTGTTCCACAGTTTTGATAGTGAGCCGAAATCAGTAAAATGGTGGCTGCTTCCAGTTACAAAACTGTGTCCTGTTGACTATTCCATGCATTTATTATTTAGAAATAATATAACGAGATATTGATATTGTAACTTTTGTTTTGCTTTTAGAAATTACGTGGACTGGTATGTTTGGTGACCAGCAACTGCTATAAGTGATAAGAGTCATGAATTTTGTTTTCTGATTGTTGCTATGAAAAGTGGGCACATCCAGTTCTGAGAGTATCTCTAGTGAAGGAGAACGTAAGTTCATTTCCATTTGATTGCTTCTAAAAAGTTTTTTTTAAACAGGAGAAAATATATATTATGCAGCTTTGAGTCCCTCCCCTATATTTTAATAGAAACAATGATGAAAAATTTGTTGTTTTAACATGCTTTATTAGCCTGAATTGTTTAATGTTTGTAAAAGGTGTTTTATAATCTTTTTCTCTGCTCTGATGTGTTAGAGTTTTGAAATTGTCTTCAGTTATGTTTTCATGATGACAATGCACCATTTTTTATTTTGTAAGAACTTAATTATCTGTTAATTGATAAATTTAATGAAATTTTAATTCCATGCAAGGGTGCCTGTAATGTATTTTTAAAAAATGATTTCAATATTACTAATATAATAGCCCAGATCTGTCTCTCGGTAACACTCTATGTCACCAACAATAAACCTCATGCATAGCACTGAGAGGTATTAAACAGTATTATTTCATTGTTTGAGAATCTAAATTCAGTAATTTTAAAGAGTAATTGTTGTTCTAATTTCAAATTTAATAGCTCTAAAATAGTGAAATAAATTTTCTATCATTGATATAAAATGTATCTTGCTATAATAGTTCCCAGAAATTTAATATTATATTAATCATATATTCAAATTAATTTTCGTTTTTCAGTAGAGTGTAGTAAATTACGCTCAGTGTTATATCATGCGTGTATAGTTTGACACCATGATGCATCTGATTATTTTTGCAATCATGATGATATAGTTTGATAATATTTTTTGCAACATTTGACAAGCAGAGAAGTGCTTTGTTTTGATTAGAATTTCGAAAAAAGAATTCCTTTGAAATTTTAACTTTGACTTATGTTTGACCAGCTGAGAATTTCATGGTTATTGAATTTTAATAAAATTGTTAAACAACAAAAATACTTCACGTGGAATGTTGTTTACCAAGAGGTTTTGAATAAAGAAATATATAATCGTAAATAAAAAAAATATTTCCTGTCATAAAGCATGTTTATTTTATTTGTTTTCAATCAATGTTAAACATTTCTCTCGCATATATATCTATTTAAACACGCCAAAGTTGATGGGAAATCTCTAATGAAAAGGCAATTTGCACCCTCATAACATGATGGGCGATTTTCTAGTTCTGTTATATTTATAAAAATTGAATTATAAATTAAAAGATTAAAAAGTAGAAATAAAAAAAATTAATATCTTATAACACAAAATAAAAGTATGTTTTTATTTTGCTTAAATTGATTTAAAACATTATTTGGTTCATGTTTCTTAAGGATCTCACTTGTTTATGAGTGTGATATGGCACTTGGAATGATTACTTCATTGTTGGAGTAGACAAGCTCAACAGCTGGTAAGACACTGTTTTAAACTAAACTCTTCATTTGTTTTCATATTTTGTGATTAATGAATTGAGATAAGGCAAATGCCTTATTTCAACTTATTTTGTTCTTTCTCCCATACCTTTTTTTATTACTACTATTATTTTGTATAATTATGGTGGGTTAGATATTTGAACATCAGCATTTATTTTTAAAAAGTTGGGTTTCTTGCTGTGCATCTTTTGATCATGAAAACTGTTAGATATGAAAAGGTCTCAAATATTTTAGATATTCCAATCGTAATTTTTTTTAGAAAATTGCAAGTTTTTTTCACTCAGCCTATCAGAGTTTTTTCTAGTTCTATAGAAAATTAAATTTTGAACCTTTGGGAGGAAATAAGTATTCATAAAATACTGAACTTAAGAGAAGCATCAGGTGTTCTTTAGTTCTAAGAAGACCCAATACTTCTTCAGTTAATCTTAATGGGAAAAAAATTTAACTAAATGCTTGTATTTTTAAGATATTTGTCTTGAAATATGAAATATACCTTATTTCATTTTGGAATTATTCATCTAGGTTATTATGTAATTGAATTCATATGCACATTTGAATTTTGTATTCTTTAACACACATATGTATATATAAAACTGGGAAAAGAGATTAAAATTATCAGATAAAATTATAAAATAATTCAACAATTAAAGCTATAAGCACTTAGAGTGAGAAATTTCTAATAATTGTCGCTTAAAAATGGTATTTTCTCCAAATATGAACCATTACCTAGAAGAATATTGGCTTTCATGCAACAACACATAAAATTTTTTTCTTCCTTTATTTATGTTTTTTCTTTGCATTTTTTATTCCACTCTTTTGCACATTATCAAAATGTATTTATGTTATTAAAAGTTTATATTCTCAGAAAAAGCACAGAGAATTTGTTAATATTGAGTTGTGACATTTCTGAATTACATGTCAATTATTTAAATAATGAGGAAGGAGACAAAATAAAAAATCTAACATTAGTCTTTTCACTGCTGTTGCTGCTGCATATATATATATAGAGAGAGAGAGTTTGGGAAATCTTTGAGCTAAATTGCCACTTGCATATATATACATACAATAATAAACAAATACAGAAACCAAGACAAAAGACGCCTCTCTACAAAATGTGTATTTAGAAAGCACCGATAATAAGTATACGCTCATTCGGGATTTCCCTGCTGATGACGTACCCCGGACGTTAGCGTTATGTTCCGTTTTGTTATTTTGTTTTTTTCTTTTCTGTAATGGTTTTAATGTTTTCTTTTGTTAATATATATAATGTCTTTATAAAATACCTGTAATACCTCTGTAATATGTTGTTTGTTATCTAACTACATCCACTGCTTTGGAATGCAATAAACAGATCTTAATCAGAAGTGTGACTTGGACATATGCCTACGCCTTAGAATGGGGGGAGAGATGTTACTGTAAGTAGACAATAAAGGTGCATCAGGTGGCCCTGGGGAGCAAATTGCTTAAGAATTCTTTGGTAATTAAGGGATTAAACAATTAATTTATACTTAGAGAAAGAATTCGCCTCATAATCACAGATATATGTACATACACACATATATCTGAGAAAAAAGTCAGAAGAATATTAAGAAATATTATTTTCTGTAGTTTCTTTTGTTCAGACACCTTTTATACGGATTTTATCGAGAGCATGAAAGTTATTGTTAAAAGTAAAGTTATGTACAAAACGAAAGTTAGCATCCATTGAATCATCAGTTCTGTTTTTCATGCTTTTTTTATTTCTTAAGCACTCTGCCAATGTAGATGAGAATTTCTACTACAACTTTCGTTAGTAAATCTGCGACAATCAGATCTGAGATATTGTTGGTGGGTTAAAAGCCCGTCTTAGACGGGCACAAATCTTCTAGTTTAATAGAAATTATTCAATAATGCCAAGAAAGTTGAGAATAAAACTTTCAGTTATTCTGTTTAGATTAAAATGTATTTACGTACAATTTTTTTATATATGATTTTTCATTCTTATAGGTTTCTTAATGTGTGGAAGTTTGAAAGGTATTTTAGGATTTTTGCCAGTAGCAGTTGTGATGGCTGATGAAGAGCTAACAATATCTGTAAAGAATCTGTGCAAAGTTTGGGATGAGGAAGACTGCATGTCTGTTGATCATATAGCGGTCCTGAAGGTAAGTTTATTTGTTTATTATTTTGTTGACTTCCTTTAGAATGTTGCCAACTTAACTGTTTCCTGAGGGTGTAAGGTTGATCGTAAATCTCAGTACTACCAAAACTTTTCAAAATTATGAAACTCACTATGGATGCGTACACTTTGTCTCGTCATTATTTTCCTGCTATTGCAAGCAATAAATATGTTAGCACAACGCTTTGGGGTTATTCCCACAAAGAATTTCTCCTCTTACACTTAAAATCTGAAAATTTTACCTGTGCTTGTTTTCATTTTTGCTTTGCCAGCAACGAAACAGCTTGGATGACTATAGAAATTTTTTCTGATTGGTTTAAAAAAAAGTTCATTCCTGCGGTACGAAAACATTTGGAAGATGTCGGTCTTCCTCAAAAAGCTGTTCTTCTGCTAGACAATGCAACTAGTCACCCATCCAAAGAAATTTTAAAATCGAAATATGGGAATATCTTTGTGAAATATCTGCCCCCAAATGTGACAGCTCACTTTCAACCTATGGATCAAGGTGTTATTCGAAACCTTAGGACAATATACCGCAGAAATTTGCTCCTTAAGTTGATAGAGGAAGGATACAATGATTTGCGTTCTTTTTGGAAGAATCTCACAGTTTTGGATGCAATTTATTATGTTGATGCTGCATAGAAATTAGTAAAAAGCAGCACTGTTAAGAAATCATGGAGGGCAATTTTATTGGATAAGGAAAATGAAATTCCTACAGCTGACGACGATAGTTCTGATTTGCTGAGAAAAATCTTGGAAGATTTTAGGAAATTAGACTGTTCTGAAATTGTGGATGAAGAAGCAGTGGAACAATGGATTAACGAAGATTCGACATTGGAATGTTGTGAAATTTTAAGTGACGATGATATTGTGTCCCTTGTAACTTGTGGTTCAGAAGAAACAAGGAATTTCGAAGAATGTCCTGAAAGTGATGAGGAAAATCTTGTAACTCATCAGAAATTAAGTCATGATGACGCATTAGTACACACTGTGGCGTTACTTAATTACTTGGAGCAAGAAGATGAAAGCACACCTGCAGAAAAAATGATATTGAGAAATCTGCGTAGTATAATTTATTCATCGAAGAGTAAATGAAAAACAAAAAACAAACTTCTATCATTTCATTCTTCACAAAACAGTGAGGTAAACTACATCTGTTTTTCTTTTTAACTGTACGAATTGTAAATCTAAATAACATTAAAATTTCTTGATAATTCTTTTTCTTTTGTATTAATTAAACTATTAATGTCTTATTGTATAATAATTTTACATTTTCTATCATTTTTCCAAAATTTTTAATCAAAATTTGCATAAATTGGATTATCCGGGATATTCACTTATCCGGGACGAAGCATTTCCCGACCATCCCGGTTAATCGAGAGTCTACTGTATAAGGTATCCATTCATATAGAGTAGGTCATTTTTTATTTTAAAAAGTTATTTATTTTATTTTGATAGAATATCTGAAAACTTAATTTCTGAAATAGTATTTGTTTCTGCCTTGTGGTAATTAATATTAAAACTATAAACATTTAAACTGATATCAGCATTAGTCTGGAAGCATGTTTTTCAAAACCAGAAATTATCTTCAAATACAACACTTCTTTTTTCCTCTTAAATTTTAAAGATACTCAAAATTTAGGTCCAGGAAGAGTAATTTTTTTACAAACAATTGTTACTGAATCAAACAGTTTTAGTACATGATTTTTATATGAGATAGAAAATTGTATACTTTAAACTTTTCTTTTTTTTTTCAGAAATAGTGTTTTTCAAAAATTTTGAATTTTAAATTGTCATGATTGTAGATATTCAAATATCTTTTGAAATTTGACATATATTTTATTTCATTTTAAACCAAACATATAGCATTAAAAATGCAAATTGAGTAATATTCTTACAGAGAAGACAGGTTTCCTGTATTTTTAGTAGTCAGATGCTTATTACACTGATTTCATGATATCTGCCACTGTACATATATTTGCTTCTTTTTTTTTTTCAGATTGCTCTGAGGAAATATATCTGTATTGCTGCCAAAGTGCATGCCCTTGTTGGGTGCGAAATTTTGCTAACTGAGGATTCTATCATGATACGCAATGTTGGACATTCTTTTGGCCTTCACAAACTTCCTGTGACTGGTGAGTTGAAATTTGTGTCTTCCTATAAACATTGCGAGTTTTAATTAACCTACAATTTTCAAGTGAAATAACTTCTTGTGGCCTTATTGGATGTTGCTGCAAATGCATGCAGTGAAGAGGGCATAAAAGGAAATTGTTTAATGTCACTTCCACTCTTTTTCAAAATGATATTCAAGATCATTTCAAGAGAATTTTTTTACTACTAAGCTGCACTATTATGTTACCACTAAAAGTTCACTTTGAAAACATTATCTGTTAAATTCCTTTTCCATGTTCTTTTCAATAGAAAATAAGTTTGTAGTACTATCTGCAATGAATTTTAAAGTTATTGGCTAATTAAAACTGACTTTATATTTTTTTGATGCATTTAATATAATTAGGAAATAACTATTGATGATGCAAAAGAATATAAACTATTAAATAGCTTTGAAAATTGCATATTTCAGTCATATTAATATTCTTATAAAATAAAAATATTGAAAACGAAAAAATTGGAAGACTTAATTTAATTAATTGAGGTTGAATTTTAATTTTGTTTAATATGATGTGGGGCCAGATGGAAAAGCATTTGGTCTAAGGATTTCACATTTGGCTCTGAATTATTGTCTCTTTTAGATTTATTAGAAATGTTGGTTCTTGCCTCTGTAGCAAAAATCTTAATACCTACAGCAAAACCTTAATATCTTATTCAATCATACACTTCATAAAGTCTTGTAACAGTTTCCAAAATGTGTCTGATTGCAAAATATGTGATATAATGCATGCTAATCTTTTTCATGAAAAGCATATTTCTGAAAATATGACAATACAACTAAAATTTCCTTTGTCATAAATGTTCACATTATTATTTATTTATTTAATTTTAAATGTATGCATCTTAACGTATAGTTGTCGGAAATATTTCATTTGCAACTCTTGCTTTTTTAATCAAAATTTCTCATTTATGACGTTATTGTTATTAATCAAAACAGGGATGGCCGTCATTGATATGAAGAGCATTCCTCAGTACAAAGTATTGATTGCAACTACAGAAGGAAAGCTTATTGAAGTAAAAGTTTCTCTTGGAGAAGATGGTAATAATTTTAATTACCTACAAAGCTTTTAAAATTTTATTTGTTTGCCATACGTGCAGCAAATTATTGCATTTTTAGTCTTTTAAACTAAAACTTAATCATTAATTAGCTTTATAATTTGACACAAAAATTACGTCAAATACATAAACATCTCAAGTATCCTATGCTTTTTTAGGTGAATGAAAATGACAGCCCCTTACCAAAACAGAAGGGGTCATCTTATTAGATAGCAAAGAAAATTAAACCATTAAGGGGTTAAGCATCATGTGTCTATCGTGGGCAATAACTCAAGTTGACAGCACCTAAAAAGTTACTTTTGAATTACAAATGAAATATATAATATGTGCTTTTGTACATCTAAGTGGTATAGACAGAGTTCCATAAATTAAAAAAAAACATTTTTATTTTCAATATAGATTTTCGTTATATAGAACATTGATTTCTGGTGTTTAAAATTAAATTCTGTCCAAATTTATTATTTACTTTTAAATAAGTTATATTTTATTTTATGTGTAAAAGTACTGGGTACAATGATATACCCTATATCTTTCTTCATTAGTTACTTAAGTTGTCCCTGACTGTAAGAGGAATGACATAGTTCAAATGACAAGAAAATGTTAGAATGCAATAAGAGTAGTTAAACTTCAAAAGTATAATAAATAAAATAAAACGTTATTACCTTTAAGTTATTAAAATTATGGTTGAAAAATTTAATCTTTTCAGTGTTTGTCCTAAAAGTATGTGCAAAAATTTTAACTCGGTTTTGAATACTTTTTGTATAAGATAAATTCTGTGAAGGAGACTTCTGTTATTCTTTTTATTTTACAGAAATAAAATTTCAGCATGATCGTTTGACAATTGACCTTGATTTAAAAAACAACATGATTCAAGGATTGGCTCTCTCTACAAATGGCTTACTTGGTGGAATTGTTCTAAAGTATGAACATTATTTATTTATTTATGAATAATTGCAATAGAAATTTCTAAAATTTTCTCTCTCTCTTTCATTTTTATAAAAATTTTGCTAATTTCTTGACCATGATGTTGTAAACAACTGGATAAAATACTTTTTATTATTATAGAACATTATTCTTTTCTGCTTTTAGATGAATTATGCTATGTTTATGCATCTTGATATATATAATCTTGTTAGAAATGTGCAGAATTTGAGTATATTTTCTTTTTTTGAATAAATGATTAGATTTTTAAAATTTCATTATATATTGGTACTTTAAACTTCGCATATATTAATTGTAATCATTATCTGTTACTTTGAAATAATATATATTTAGTATCTTTTGAATAAGTATTAATTAAAACAAATAATAAATTACTAAATTATATGTAATTCAGCTAAAACTCTGATAATTCTTGGATTGGAATTTGAATTTGAGAGGAATACACTCATCATTATGCTGGTAGTATCTTTTCTTGCATATTTATGTAAATTGATATTAGCTCTTTCTCAGAAGTGAAGAACTTTGTGCTCCTGGGTTGTCAGTCTTTGATCTCTCTTTATATACTATATCTTGGATACTATAGATTTGAATGTTAGATAAAATTACAGTGGAGCTTTGCTAATTTGAAGATGACAAGACAACAATGGAAATTAGATTTATCCAAAATTTCAAATTAATAAAAACTGGGTATAAAAATGAGCAAGGGAGTAAATGACAGTTTTTAAGTTAAAAATGGCAGCAAATATTTATTCTTAACATCTAACAGTTTCAATAAATAACACTTAATGTATATATGAACAGTAAGTAATTTTAATAAATAAAGTGGTAACAACAATTTTAAAAAAATTATAATTTTAAAAGTAATATTAATAACTAAGTAAGTAATTGTAATAAATATAGAATATACAGCAAATAACTTGTAATAGTTGTTCAATAAAAGTTCAAAATAAACAGTACAATTCATGTCTAATGTATTCAGTGCTTTTTAAGAAACAGAAATTTTTTATTGCTTCTTTTTATTTAATGCATTGCCACATAAATTAAAGTATAATGGCTGGTGTAAGTTATGGATCTATTTAGCTAATGAAAACAATTCAAAATTAAAAATAATTTTTGTTTCTACAATGCTTAATTTTGATTTTAAATAACCAAAATATTTTTGAATTATAGAATAGACCAGGAGTTCCCAACCATTTTTCCCTCGCGTACCCCTTGATTATTTTTTTTGTTTTTGCGTACCCCTACTATCATATCCAACTCCTCCCTCCTCCAACCATCCGTCTATGCAAAGTAGTTTTTATCAATAACGCTAAAGTTGGCTTAAAAGTGAAATGACTCGAATTAATAACATTTGCAAAACTTATTTTTGATTTTACATTTTATTCCATTTTTACGATAGTATTAGTTCAACGCCAAAGCAAATGAAACCAGTGTTGTAATTATTTTGTTTTATTTATTTATTTATTCAAAGAGAGCACACTACAGCGATGACTCCATTTACAGTGTGCGTGATCAAAAACATACAAAGAACACAAGCCACAAAGTGAATTAAAAGACAAAGAAAAAAAAAAGGAAAAACACAAAGGAAAAAAGTAACTGCAGAGAATATAACAATTCAAAGCTCAAAACCACATTAATTATAAAAATGTAAAGACATAAATGTTTTTAAACGAAAACACGCAATTACAAAAACACTAAAAACACACTGAGGTTCTAAAAGTCCATGTTGCATGCCGTCACATTAAAATTATAAAAAAATCACACATTTTTTTAGAATTTAGAACATTAAATCAAAAAACCATTAAAAAGCAAGGGTCAAAAAGTCAAACGCACAAGAAAACACGACATAAAATAAGAAAACGCATAAAAATCTTAATGTGTATAGTCAAGCATAAAAAATGAAAAAAATATCAGGTCATGTATTTAAAAGTTGAAAACAATTCAATTTAAAAACAGTAGGAGACATTTAATAAATGTCCAATTCATCAGACATCCTGTTAAAAGTCTTAGAAAATTTATATAACAAGAACCTGTTAATATAATTAAATTTTGAATATGCATTTGAAAAAGAACTTTGGTTCCTCAAATATCTGGCAGGCACAGCAAAATTTATAGAGATCGGTACATTCGATTGAACCATTAATAATCTTGTAAAAGAAAAGAACACAAGAAACATTTCGTCAGGAACTTTTAACTTAAAAGGATATCTAAGAATTATACTTCGTAATAATCTACTATTAAAGTGGTATAGTTATTAAATAGCAAGTATTTACTTGGAGAAGTAAAATTCTCAGACTTTTTAAATCCCTTATGTTTTCTTGTTTTCGCCATTAACAAAGTTGATTTTGCATGCCCCAAATGGTCCTTCACCTACCCCTAGGGGTATGCGTACCAGAGGTTGGGAACCTCTGGAATAGACAATATTTTAACATTATGTTCATAGGAAATTGAAGGGATCAAAAGAAAATCAGAATTAAAAATGTTTGGAATACCCAAATTCTATTGTATTATTTAAATTAAATTACATTAGCATTTCTCTGCAATCAAACAACAGTAGCAGTTTCACAGAACTCTATAAATAACGTTCATATTTTGTAATTTCATGCTATTTATTACCATCTGAAACTTGAAAGGTAAAAAAAGAGGGTCCATTAATTCTAACATTTGTAAAGATTTATTTTCTCTTTAAAGGAAAAAAAAAAAAAACTTTTCTGCATGAATTTCCATTCCATCCAAGTATAAACATTTTAAATGTTATTTGATTGATTTTGTTCAAATTTTGAAAAGTTCCTTTTTTATGAGTTTAATATTATGCAAATGTTTGAGCATGATGTATGTTGATTGCTGCAGCTGTAAATTGATGACTGAATTTTGTGAGTCATGCATGTATAAAAAAATTGAAAAACAAATTAAGGAAACTAAAATAAGAAAACATACGAAAATTAATACAAAATAAAATAATGTAAAACAAGACTCCACTTAAAAATGCAGAAATACATGTAAGTGATAAGAATGGTATTTTCATACCAATGCTTTAAAATCTCAATTCAAAAGTTCATTTCTAACAGGCCATGTTTAATACATTTTAAAAAGAATCAGAATATATATCTAAATCTTATTCTGAACGAGATTTTGGCTATGTTGAAAAATGAAGTTTTGATAGATTTTCTGTCTGAAATTCCTCTTTTTTAAAGTAAAAATGATTGTTCCTATGAATCTTACATGTGGCATCTATATTTTGGTTTGGATTCTGATAGAATTATCTTAGATCTCGTGAGAGTTCTTTTAATACAAAAAAAAAAGAGTAAACCATATTGCGAAAAGCAAAATCTAGTCAATACATAATGTTGACACAATTCTCTTGCAAATAATTTATAAAACAATTGCAGCCTTGCAATGGCTGTTAAAATGTTTGAAATACCTTTAATCTGCCACCATATCAATTAGCTTATGGTTTGCTTGTAAGTATAAGATTTGGACTTAAATTTAGAAATTTCATTTCATTAATTTAATCTTCAATTTTATTGAATTGTTATTCAATTCAATAAAATAATAATTGTTATTCTTATATTTGTGAATTTTCTTTTTCTAGGACTTCAGTGTATTATGACCATCTTGAAAAGAAAGAACCGTTGCAGGTACTACTTGACTGTTTCGTTTTAAAAGTTTTTGCACTTTTAAAAAATACATGGTGTTAACTTTTTTTGGAGTTTTATTTGAAAAAACCTTTGAATATAATCTAAAAAGTTTTAAGGGAGAAAAATAAGCTGTTAAATTGATTATTGGTTCCATAGCATGGATGTTAGTAAAAATATGGTATGAAAATATTTATTAGTGTTTTTTTACAGTTATATATTAGCAAACTTTCAGATGATTAAAATTTTAAAACATTCTACAAATACTTAATTGGATCAAGATGGAAATTACCGAGAATGAATGTTTGAAAAGATTTTTAGTTGTAAAATATTATTAAATTTTGAATTTTCAAAACCATTAAGTAGTTGAAATATATGCTTATATTTTCAATCCCCTTTTTTTTTTGTACTCTAGTGTAGTGCAATGCAACTCAATTACCTATCGCAATGAAAATTTGTATAAAATATTCTTTAAATGAGTATTAGCTTCCTTTCCTTAACATACATTTTTTCCCCCCGACATAAAGATGATGTCTATTTTTTTTTAATTCCATGTTTGTGAATAAAAATCCATATTGAAACAGTAAATATACCACTCTAATTATAAGTCTAAAAGGACTGGTTTTTCAAAAATTATAATGTGTTTTAAAATAGATTGGAAAATAAGTTTTTTCTAACATTTATCATTAAAACTTGCCACTTTTTTTTTTCTCTTCCAGTTTGCTATGTTTGTGACAAAGCCATTTGAAGAAATATATGCAAAGCTAAAAAATGTGTTGAAACCTCAGTATTCATTTTTAAATACAGACAGTAATGCAATTACCAGTTATACAGACTATCTGGATATTATTCGTATGAATCTAGCTGCAGGAATTCCATTACCTGATTGGTTAACAGCTTTTACAACCAATGCTGTGCAGAACTATGAAAACAGCTATTCAACATTAGAACTTTATTTTATGAGGTGAATATCTTTTATGTATAAGAAAACCATGTAATATTTTGTTTGGTTATCTTTTGTTTAGGTATATACTTTTGTTTTCTTGCTCAGTATTTCTGATAATTTTGTTTGTATATGTTTTTTCTTTTAATGATTCTTCACATCAAAAGGAATTTATTGAATGTTTATATTTTTTATGCAGTTTTATTTGAATTGACTTTTCATTTCTCACTCTCTGCCTGATGTTCTAAAATTCTTTATTTAATTATTCAGTACTCATAAATATCATTTTATTTCACAGGTTTATTCTCCATGCATATGTTTCTGGTCTTGCTGTAGGTGCTCCTAAAGATAAAGCAAATTTTGTAAGACAATTAAAACCATTTAAACGTTTTCATCCCCATTAATTTTAACAGCTCTTTTGCATTATATGAAGTAAATTATAATTATTATATTATAGATATAACCCAACTGCATTATTTTAAAAACATTTCTTTGATAACGTTTATTTATTTTTCATTATGTGTATTAAAATAACCTATTGAGGAATTGAATGCTGTCCTCAAATAAAACTGTCTTTGGAAAAATCTCTCTACTGTTCTTTGATGTTAATTTTTCATTCAATCTTTTTAAGAACTATGTATCATAGTTACTTATTTTAAACCTTTCCTTAACATTTCTTTTCTGTAACATTTTCAATGAAGGCATATGCAATTGATCTCCATTAGAATGCCTTAAAGAAATTCACCAAACAGGAAGTGCATTTCCCAATTTAAGTATAATCTTCAAAATTTTATGAACAATTGTGGTAATCATTGTGGAGTAGTAACTGTAGTTTTTCAAAGCTTAAGATTTAAAAAAATTATTTAAGATTCACAATGACACAAGAAAGACTATCTAACTTGATGATGCTTTCCATAGGAAATAAATTATGCAAAACTTAACTTTATTTTCAGGAAATTTATCTTCTAACTGAACATAGCAGATGTCTAACTCCTTTGAACAGATGTTTACTTAGCACGTGCTTTAGCAATCGTAATGTTGCAGGAGAAGGGTTAATTTTGTTTTTCGTGTATGTTAATATTAACGTATTATAAATTGAGTATTACCATAATGTGTCCCTTTTTTGTATTAAAAATTCAAGATTTTATTTCCAGGGGCTTCAAATCCGAAGGCCAGGATTAACTGTTTTGTATCAAAATTTTAAGATCCACTGTTCTTTGAAATCAGTGACGAATATTCATGATAATTGCATAAAACAGCTTAAGGTTTATTTGTAATTTATGTTGGTTTATCGTTTTCAGGAAGCAAAAATGAGGGAGATAGATGCCTTAATAATGCGAAGATACATCTCTAAGGTGATCAATAGCTGCAAAGAATCCCTTGACCTGCTGTCCCCTGGTCAAGCTCAGTCACTGCTCTTGATGGCAGATTGGCTCTTCAAGAAGTTTGACACGACGCTGGATTTCCTTTATGCAGCCTTTGGTTGCGATATACCCAGTGAGAATGAAACCCTACCAGCCCGAGAAACTTGTGGGATCTGCAAACAAGAGGTCAAGCTGGAGGATTTGAAAGTTGCACAGTGTCTTAAAGGTCACACATTCACCAGATGCTGCCAGTCTTTGCTGTTGTGTGATGTCAGTCATTTCAGTCATTGCCCTGCCTGCAAGAGTGTTGTGTTGAAAGATATTTGGAATTTCGATCCGTATTGTACGTACTGTGGCATGATGACAATCTGATGTAACTTTGCGATATTATTTATGTATGAATTTATTTTGATATGAAAAGTATTTTGTCTTACATTTATCACTGTACATATCATGTCATTTCTGTAAATATAATACTTTTTGTTAGTTCTTTTGATTTGTCTTTGTTTTCTAGTTTCGGAAGATAAATATTTACCGAAAAGAAATGGGGCTGTTACATTACTATGAGCTAAGCTTCATTTCTGTAGATATATTTTTCTTATTTCAGTATATAAATATTTAACTAAAAGAAAGGGAGCCACCTTTCCTTCTACATTATTAGTAGCTTAGCTAAGCTAAGCATTTAATGAAATATACTTATTATACTCTGAATGAAAATTACAATTCCTTCCAAAAATATGTGGACATTTCCAAAAATTTCCTTAATTTTACAACATTTTTGCTTTAAAACAAATGTTACCGTGATTTTCTTCCCCATTACAGAATGTTAAATGTTCTTAAAACTTTTGAATAGAATTAAAGTAATTTTTAATATTTTGTTCAGAATCAGATACCAAAATAACTTGCTGAAGTACGTGGATTTTTTTAGAAATACATTTTAAGAAGTCATATGTACTGAAAAGTTTTTCTTCATAAGAAAAACTAGTTCCTAAATGTCCTCCTTCTATTTCAACTAAATGTTGTTAGTTACACATTTTATGAAAGTTATTTATAGTTTTATTTAGGAATTTGAAAATAATCATACATTTTATTGTGAAATGGAGAAGGGACCAAAAACTACACAAAAATAATCCTGGTTTAAAATGGGTTAGTTTGATGAAACTAAATGTTGATTTTTTCAAAATCATTTTTTGGAATAGAAAACATAAGAAGGGCTGGAATGGAAATGAAATACAAAATGCTCTTTTACACTAAGGAAGAAAAATTTTAATTCTGTTGTTTCTCTTATGCAGCAAAAATCATTGCTTATATTTTCTTCAACAATTTCATTTTTAAAATTCTAATATGCAATTTAAAAGTTTTTTCATCTTTTGTTATTTATTAAATTTTATTTAATTTATTTAATAACATTTCCTGTTTGCACTGGTATCATTCATGTCCATTTGCATTAGTAGAGTAAATCTTTGATTTGACATTATTTGAATTTATGATACATTTATTTAGTTTAATTTTAATTATTTAAAAAAATTTATTTTTTACAAGTTAGTTAATAATGTATACCAGTATGTTAGTTAGGTCTAAAAGACAGCAATGCATAGTCTTATGTAGGCTTTAAAAAACTGCCTTTGAATTTTCAGACTGTGCTTTTAATAATTCAGGATTGTTGAGTGAAAACATTTTTGTATGACAATTGATAATCAAAAGCCACAATGATATTTTTCTACTCTAAAAGGTTATACAAAATGCAAGCGAAGATGGAAGCATAAGATGTTAATTGCAAACACATCTGCACAAAGTTATATGGATAGATTTTTAGATGACATGAACAGTAGCAGTTGGCATGCGATTGTGGCATTACCTTAATTGCCTCCATTTAATGTTATTTCAAGTATTTATAGCTAAATAATTTTTTAAAGCAAATAAACTGCGGACAACTTATTATTTAAAAAAAATCGGAGCACAGCATGCCGGAAGGCTAAGGACTTCCTTTTGTCTGGAAATATAATGAAAAAAAAAAAAAAATATTTCATCTTTTATTTCATTAAAATATTAGATGCAAGAATGAAAGTGTGCGGAAGAGAATGGAAATGATGTGAGCTTTCCAACAAGGTGTCACATGCATAGGTTAAAATGCAGTTTAATTTTTGGGGGTGGGTAAAAAATCACTTTTCAGCTCATAATTTCTGAGGAATTGTAGCTATCAAAAAATTTTCAATAAAAAAGTTGTTCATGATTAAAAGGCAATAATGTCCCCAATTCGAATTTTCTTTCCATCTTCAATGCTACAGTGAAATTAAAATTTTAACTCCCACCATTTCCATCCCCTTCGAGCTGGATAGCCCATCTACGAACTCAACCAAGATTTTCAACGTCCTTACAATGATCTGTCAAAATGAAATTTCAGCAGTGCATTCTCAGCAAAACCAAAACAAGAAGAAAATTAAACAGTTCCACCCGAAAAATAGATTTAGCATGCCATGCATTTGTAAAAACTAGAGTCAATCGTCATCAGTTAATAGAAATCTCATTTTTATCTCCATATTTTCAAAACAATGCTATACATATATTTAAAACACTGGCAGAAAAGAAATCTACATTCATATGAATTGTCAATTATGCAGTTTCAAGCATAAAGGCATATTAATCCATCATACTTATCTGCCCATTGTAACTGGACATGGGTGAAGATGCATCATTTTAACCTATGAATGCCCAAATCGCATTTCTTCAATATTTTTTATACTAATATTACACATCGTGAAATCAACTGGAAAATTACTAAAAAAAATTTATGTTTAAGTGCCCTCTTAAGCCTAGCATCCTTATCTAAGGATGTAATGCAAAAAAATATCAAGATCTGAACTCGTGTAAAAATAAGTTTTTTGGAATTTCACAATTGTATTTACTAATATATTTGTTAAATGCAAGTAAATTAATTCATTACTTGCCTTCTCTTCTTGACACTGCAAAAAATTTCTTTCGAGTCTGATTTGAAAATAAAAAGGATCTATTATGAACTGAATGCTTGAAACATACTGCCTTTGAATATAAAAAAAAACCCGAATGCTTTTGGGATCACTACGTGATCCCATCTCGCTCGCCATAAAGTTATGCATTTCTGCTAGTAATATGAAACTATACACACATTAATTACTGAAAGTAAATTTAAATTATCTGAAATTGCATGAACTCCTTAACTAAACTTTCCATCAATTTCTAAAATTAAAATCTTCTGGTATCGGAGATATATGTAAATGTTAGAAAGAAACCTGAATGCTAATAAATATAATTCTAAGATGTTTAAAAATCAGAATTATTTACATCAATCAGAAATCGCTCATTTAAAACTTCTTTCCATACAAAATTGACAATATTTTCAACAGTTTTATTTGCCTTCATTCATTAGTTACAGCATCTTTCAAAATTTTAAACATGCCACATTTTCAATGAAATGTTGCCGAAAATAGCTTCCCCACATGTATTTCACACTCACTCCAATAATTAATTAGGCAAGAAAGATATAACTTTTCTCTCTGGGCAGTAATTTATGCATTAAAGCTCGGAAAATTTAAGTTGTCAAGAGATGATATAACCCATTTTACAACCTTTTACCTAAAAAAGGACCATTTAAAGAGAAAAGTGGCTTGAAATATGCTCATAATTAACTATTCAAAATTGAAACCATAATAATTATATATTTTTAGCTTTTTAAAATTAATAAGATCCCAAGTTTATTCATGTTATGTTGCTCAGAAAGCTTCCCCCACATGTATACAGACTCACTCAAGTTACAATTTAGTCAAGGAAAGGTACCACATTTTTCTCTGGGTTGTCACTTAAGTTTTTAAAACTCAGAAAATATGAGTAATTGAAAGATGAAATAGCCATAGATAGTCCATTCCTCAATCTTTTAAGTAAAAAGGAGACATTCATTCATTTGCCTAATAGAAACTACCAGACTTGAACTTATTTTTTTCAAACTATTTAACTAAAAAAAAATCGTTTTATCACTTTCCGCCAATGTAAACAAACTAAACTTGTGAGCTGCTGCAAATGATGATCAAGAAATTCAACCCTTTTTTGTCGCCACATAAGAGAAATATATATAGAGATTCTTAGGCATTATTTCAGCTGCTCTCAGTTATGTACCTAATTACTTTTGAGAGTGATAAGAGTTAATTTGTCAAATTTTGTGATAAGAAAAAAAGTGGGAAGAAAGAAAAAACGGTTTTCAACAGTTTCTTTATTTACAACAAATTGATATTTTTGTAAATCAAAAGGTAATCCTTACAAAAACCATATGCTATTTCAAATACAATTTAAAAGAAACAAAATGCAGGATGTACATTCTTATCCAAATAGTGATATTTATATTTGTACTCTCCAGCTCTATTCAAAAGAAAAAATAAACACAATAAAAACACAATTTTGGTTTTTAAAAAAAAGAAAGTTTCCATTCATACAACTTGAATGACAGCAGAACACATACACAAGTACTCAAACTTTATTTTGCATTTGAAAATAGTATCCTATTCAAGCGTTCCGATATACAAAATGCTCGTTCCTCTTCGTACTGAACTGATTGTTGAGTTGTTTTGTTATTAGAGAAACGTCCTCAGCAGAGACATAAATATCAGCTCTTTTAGTGGAACAAGTTCTTAAAATAGGAGTAATTAGTTAGTTAAAATAGTATACAGAGTAATATAGTTAGAGAGAAAGTATAACCTTCGTAAAGGAGGTCAACCAAAAACCAACATATACATACAAGTGCATGATCAGTTTTTTCTAGCTAAACACATTGAACAATTATTCTGGAAAAAGGTATTATTCACATGTCATGCGCAAAAATAACAAAAGAAATAAAATATTCTTTTCCTTCTTTGTATTTTTTTTGGAAAGAACAAAACAAAATGCCATTTCTAACTGTCAGGCATTTCAGTCAGTTACTGATAAGCTTCATCAAAATATACATCTGGCATGCATTGGATATTATTCAATTACATTCAGTAGATGAAATTTGTACTTTGATATTCAGATTATATTTCATCAAACCATGTTAAAAAAAATCCTAAAATACCAGAACAAAACAGAAATAAATATCACATTTAAGCATAAAAATAATTCCTACTAAAAGGATTAACATTGTGGTATTATAGGGAATTCCATTTAGTCGAGTATTTGTTGTGAACAAGCTGATTATAACCCTACAATGCATAAATTTATTATTTCATTAAAAAATATGGCATAAAAAGACAGAAAAAACAAATTTGAGATATTTAATCCAAAAATTAATCTAGAATGGCATACCAAAACGCTAAATACCAGCTAAACTGGCCAATCTATTTTCACTATAATGTAAATTTTATAGACAGTACATTTTTAAGGAAAACTTAAAAATGAAATGACAGTCAAAATATTATTTAAAAGTTAGAAATATGACTTCACTACGTATTATTGAAATCTATGCATTACTGAATTCTAATATTTAAGTTCAAATTTAATGAAACAAAATATTTATTAGAAACCTTTGCTTTTATATCTTATAAAAGAAATACTGAATAAAGTTTCTAATATAATTTTTGCATCAAATATTATATTAAGGAATTCAAAACTAGAGCCAATGAGTAAAAATGTGCATTGTAGGGTTAAGTGAATAAGAAATTGATTCTGAAATTTTTTAAAGCGATTTAATTTCAAAAACGAATAACTTAAACAAGTTTAATAATTCTATTAAAAACAATTATTTAAATAAAAATACTTTTAATTTTGAAAGAAATGAACACAGTAATTAGTTAAAGTAGTTACTTTTTTTTATTATAATTTCTAACTGCACAATAAAGTGATTTCCAAAGTACTTAAGACCGAATTTGAAAACCATCAAGAGAAGTTCGAAAACATTTCAACTTTCTTGAATTGTTTTTAAAACTTTTGGAATCACAAATTATGAAAGTATATATAAAACTTATTCAATTGAATTTATTTCAAATTTAGATACTCGACTTCAGGCATCATATCGAATCAAGTTTTTGAAAATAAAGCATAAATGAAAATAAAAAGAAAGAGAAGAAATAAATCATTTTAGAATAACTGCAACAGGGACAAATTGATTTCAGTTTTTTGTAAACATTACATTTATCAAAAGCAACTGCATGCATGCAAAACCGTTGTATACAGGTTCGGCATATGCATACACATCAGAAACATTCAGCATTGTCATCATTTTACAGTATTTCCTCCAGTGGAAAAATGTTTTTTTTTTTTATTTTTTTGGAACAAGAAAACATACTATACAATCTTTGTTCCAAGTGCACACACACACATACACACACACAAAAGATCCATTTTTCTATGAAAATGATAAGTTGCAGCATTTGCACACGTCCCGAAGCTGTATATTCAGTCTGTGATTAATATACCAAATTTAGCTATCACCAGTATGCGGAAAGACGACACGAATCAGAAAAACTTATACGCAGCCAATCTTAGTAACCAGTAAAGCCCGAGTGTAAATAATTTACTAAAAAATACAATGGTTTAATGAAGAGCATAGCAGATTGAAATACAGAGAATGTCCATAAACGCTTAAATTAATTAAAAAATAAGTAAAAAGAATTAATAGTTAAATTTTATTTTATAAAACATACGAAGTAATGGCAGGAAAGAAAAGACAAATCAACAGAAATATACCATCCTTTTATTGTTTAAAACTTGCACTTACCATTTAATCAATTACGATTCAATTTTTAAATTCAAAGTGAATAAGCATTATACTCTTTTGTTCCAAGTTTTTCAGATGTAATTTTGAATAACGTAAAATACTCAAAACTTACTTTAATTGAAACATAAAATCATTAAAAACCCAAAAATCTTTCAGAGGATTTATTATTAAGTAGCATTTCATATGACAGTCTCCTGAATAAAATGTTGGAATAACAATGATTTACTGAAAGATATTCTTTAACACTGTTCAGGGAACTTAAATTTGTTTATATCTACCCTTAATGTTTTTAATAAAGAAATCATTATGGAACAACTGCTCGAAAATATTCGTTTGAAGTTACTTATACTATTTTATGTTAAGATCATGACCACAGACTGAATAGCTAAAGAAGGTGTGCAAATGTTTCCTGATGGATGAGTAAGTGTGAGAATGATTCTACGAAGGAGGCACAGGCTAAGTCCCTGGATACTGGCTGAAGCCAGTTCTGTGCGTTGATGATTGGAAGCTGTGGCTGGGGGTGTGGTCACCACCCCATTTGTACTCCCAGTTCGACTCTCGTGGACTGGAACACGGAGCAAACAATCTATATACACATCGAGCCCTCTCTTGCAACAACTCTCTTTGAAAATTAGGAATGCAACAGTGCTTATAAAACTTGAGAACATAAGGCTAGCCCTCCGCACTCCTGGCCGGTAAACAGAATCCAGTAGGTTTCCTAAGTATTTGAAGCTGCCAAAACTGCTAATCCACGGATAATTCGAAAGATTTGTTTGAAAGGAAAATGCTCTTGGCTAGAAATTTCAGAGGTAAGAGCGGAGAGATTTAAGTTAGAATTCATTTGTAAAGCTGGAAAAGATGTTCAGCATTTCAAGAAATTGAAATCTCTTCCAATATGATAAATATAAAAATAAATAAGAGCTAATCTATTGAAAGGAGATGGTCCAGTGATGTGTTACACAGCTTTAAATTTGTTTTTTGGCCACTTAGAAATTTCGGTGTGTATAAGGCAACGGGTATGTAAACATTAACATTTATATAACAAAGGTTCAGATCCCTTTTTCATTGCCACAATTGCCAATACAGAGAAGTATACTGAATAAACTAAACAGTAAGTAATTGGGAATTAATGATAAATATAACGATTGTTATATTAAATAAAATACCTTAAAAATACTACTATCTAGAATTCAAAAAATATTAAAATTATCATCCAAAATTTTAAAATCAAACAGAATACTTTGCTGCATTTTTTAAAAAGCTGTGCAGTTAGTAAATTAACATCATTTGATTCTGAGAAATTGAACATTTTATGTTTGCAAAATTTTTAACCTTTAGTTCGGATAATATAAAAATTAAAAAAAATCCGATAAAATCAAATAATTTTTAAATCTAACATACTTATAGAATGAAATTGAGACAAATCTATTTCCTTGACACTTTTCACCTTAAAAGGCCATTCTCACATTTTGGAAGAAACGTGCAACAGACAAACATCAGAAAGAATAAACAGCGGTCTTTCCTTAATACAAGAAACCTTCAAAAAGAGGGAAAGGCTTTTTTTAATAACACGTGGCAAATCTTTTTGAATAAGCTCATATCGGAAAATTCTCAAGTCTTCATAAGCATACATGCAACAATACACCAATCAAGCAAGCAAACGGGCAGCAATTTCATTTACACCAAAGGCAGCTCGATACCTTGAGGTCAACGCCATCAACATGCAAGTTCATTGCAGCAACAGGTGTGAGGCACTCTATTTGCAAGATTCTGCACTTAAAATTTTTAACATGTTTCCCTTAGTTTGTGTGATACACAAACTGGAATTTTTTTTCTTTCTTTTGGAAATATGTGGCTGCATAAATTTCATATATACACTCCTCTTTTTAGCACAACACAATTTCACATCATTAATTGCTCAAAACAATTTTTTTTTTTTCAAACTTGAAAGAACTTGATGTCAATCACAAAACAAAAGACTTTCCTTCAGAAAGTCATATAAAATGAAAATTTCAAACATTTCTTTTTCGACACAAGAAGAATAAAAATCAGAAAAGCTTAACCATTTGACAAATTCATAATAACACATTTAATAAAATAAAATATCAGGTTACTTAAAAATAATCGCATTTTTCAACTAAGTATACAATTATCCACTGCTTTTTTACTTCAAAATACTACTTGGGAAGCACACCTTAGTAATATTTCTAACTGTACCAAGCTTAAGAAAGAAAGAACACATTAACTGAAAATTTCCTAGTAATAAAAAGGGTAATGTTTGGAAAAATATTTAATAAATGTTAACTATTAATAAATGTTATTTATATAGAATATTGTAATGTTAGCATATGCAATATTAAAATTTTTTTCCATGTACACAAAAAACCAAAATGACAAATTATTATTATTGTTGAATCTTAATTGCTAGATCTCAATGGTTCCCATAACATATCAGATTGCAAATGCTATCTGAGGATTTAAAGTTGATATATACATAAATGGGACACATGATGATAAAATAACAGTTTCTGTCATAACTTTACATAAAAAATAACCAAACTGAAACTTTAAATTTATAAAATAAAAGACTTCTTTTGAATAATAGTTACCCTCCCCCCCCCACACACAAAAATATGAACATGATTGATAAAATATTACCCCATTTATATATATTTTACCAATAAGTAGACTAATGTTAAACAATTTGAAAGGTTGAATTAAAAAACAGCTAAAAAAAGTTGAACACACCCAAGAATTCTAATGAAATGACATAAGAATGCCATTCCACTTCACATTTCTAAATCAGTATGGATCTGGCTTAGGAGAAATATACAGCAACATAAAATAAAAAAAATTTCAATTTACCCTAAACTAAAAAAGCACTATTTATATTATTATTTCTACTGGGAATTTTCTTCAAACTTTAAAATATATATAAATCACAAACAATATCAAATAAAACAGATTAAGTAGCAACCTTAAATGACAGCAGTGGATAATTGGAAAAAGAATATTATTAGAGCAAAGATAATCTAAAAATAAGACACATTTTTACGAACAATCAATGCATATTTAAACAATAATTCTTTTAACTTCATATAAAAATACTGTAATATATAAAATAAAAAAAAGTTAAAAATCCCAATTTTTCTTCATTCCAGAGATGTAAAATATTATAAAATTTATCAGTGAGGCAATAGAAATTATAGAAACTGACACTTAAATAGGAAACCAATGCAGAAAAAATGCTGATATTTAGAGACAAAACTAAAATTCTCTAAAACTACATTGAAAAATTAAGCAGAAAGAAAAAAAAAATGTAATGTTTAATCAAAAATGTTTTAGAAAGTACTAAAATAATGCAATAATTAGAAATGTTTCCCAAATGAATATTTTTTTTTTCAATATTACATTATCCAATAATTTTAATTTTTGTACCACAAACTTGAATTATAAGTGACTTGCAATCCACAAGCTAGATTTTAAAAACTATTTAACTCTATATTAGAATAAACTGTGAAAAAAAAACATTTAAATATTAATGAGTAGTAGAATGCATGTAAACATAATATAAAGCAAAAATTATAAGCATTGAGAAATCTTTTTAAAATTAAATTTAAACTTTAGTTTAAAAGATTACTCAAATTTGACTTCATACATAAAAGTTGTATTTTACTTGCATGAGAAGTACTTATCAATGAAAGTGCCTGTAATACATTTGTATAGCGTAAAACACTTTCAGAGTAATGGGCAATAACTATCATATACAAGAAAGTGCAAATATTGTATTCAGATACAAAAAGTCACAGTAACTTAAGAATCTTGTAAATTTTTTCCATTATTTCTTTTTCATTTTATTTGTGCTGTTTAGTAGGTGCTATTTCTGTGATAAACGGCCACAATTCGTATACCATACACAAAAATATATGCAAATATACCTTTTGTAAGTTCTCGTGGGTCGTCTTGAGTATGAATCAGTATATTTCTTTTTAAAAAATTTCTGTCAATAATTTCATTGTCAAGAGCTTTTTTAAGTATTTGAATTATAATTCACTTAGACATCAAGAATATTTGCCTTTACACATCAAATCTTCAGACAAGCAAGCACATGTCCAAGAGATCAACATGTGCATAATCACAAAATAATCACCAAGAAATAAATACAATACAGATTCGTGTTCTTTAAGATAAGTATATTTTAAACAATAAAAGAATGCACCATGGTTCATATATCTGTGAAAATAATGAATTCAAAGTATTAAAATAAATAAAATCTTGAAGGTATGTTTTAACCCTTTCAAAGGCCGTGAGAAGTATATTTCCCATCAATTTTTAAACGCAGTGGCGCAGATTCTTGCCAAATTTTTCGATGAAACAAAAACTTAGATGATCCAATTTCTTATCTCAAACCATAACAAATTGTATAGACATGGTAATTAATTATTAATTAATAAAATTAACAAAAATATAATGACATCCACTAAGCTAAATGAATTTCTTTTCCCAAATTAACTTCAATCTCAAAATCATTTTATTATACTACTACTAAAAAAATGGCCCTTTTAAAGGGTCAATAAGAAAAAAAAACTATTAATATTTATGAACATACACATTCAAAGAAAGAACTAAAAAGGAATATTCTAAAAAATTATAGTTGCTAACAAGCAGCTTTTCTCCAGAAAAATTAAAAAAGTTATTAAGTTGTCAATAATATATTTTTAAGCAGGATATTTTCTTCTCTTGCCATATATGTAATGACATCTTTAATTTAAAATTGTATTTTGTTTCTAGTAAAAATGTTAAATTTGAGGAATATTTTTTCAAAGATACATGATCCATGATCTTTCAGAAATGCAATTAAGAAATTAAAAAACAAATTTATCCACAATATGATTTGACCGTACACTTATTGTATCTCCACATTCATATTAGGAATGGACGCGCATATTTCAACAAGAAGCCTTAAATAGAAATTTTTTTATTTTATTTGGTCTCCATTCAGTTTCAACTTCCAAACTACAAAAAAAAGTCAAAAGAAATAAACATTTCACTAATTTGAATGTTCTAGAAAGTTTCCAAATTTTTATTTTCATTTTGTACCAACTGTCATTTAAAGAAAGTAAAGAGAAAATTTGTAAAATTCTAATATGCATATAAACTTCATGCATTTTATAACTACACTTTTACTTTAAAAAAAAAATTTATCCATGCAAATTTATCGCATTTCCTTGAATGCAAGAACAAGCATACCTAGTGGCATGATCAACAGTAATTTCGTTCAATTTTTTACAGCAAATAAAAAAAATGCTGAATTTTATTCATAATTAACCCCAGAATCCAGGAATACAATTTTATTCAGGATTTAATCTATTTCTAAAATATTTAAAATCCTAATTAAATTTAGAAATTTTTGGAGAATGAACTAAGAAAAAAAAAATTAAGCTTATTTCACTGAATTTATTATTTCAGTAGTTTGATTTCTGTAATTGATACAATCTAGTTCTCCATTTTCATTTGAGGCATGCTTTTTTTCATTATGATATGAAGTTAAAATGTTCTGGAGACGAAGCAGGCCTCTGCAGTACACTATCATGACACCAGCTTCCCAAATATAGGAACTACTATTGTTATTACCATAGGATGTCCATTAGTTTTCATGTGGTATGAGTGCTATGGTCATGAAGTGAAAAAATGAAATGAGCTAATGCCCTGAAATTTGAAAAAGTGAGGCACAATGGGATAGTCTGAATTTTTAAATAACCTATCATCCACACCCATCATTGCATGCTCTCAACTCTGACACCGCACCCATTTAGTAAACTTCATTTACGGTTTGCTTATTAGTAAGCACAAAATACAAAAATACTTCATGCTTTGCTACTTAAATTTTCTTTTCAAATTAATATGAAACAATAATCCACACGTTTTGAAAATAACTAATTGAATCTGAAAAGGGACTTTTTGGAATTATTTATCCATATTTTCGTAAAGAAAATTAGCAGTTAAAATTCATCGTATGAATCATATTTTTTTGTTAACGTCTCTCTATTTATGACACAGCCATTTTCTTTAAAAATCATTAAAAGAAATATTCATGTTGAATCATAAAAGAAATGAAAAAAATTGCATGATGTGCCAACATCTTGATGAGAAATCCCTTTCCAGAAAATCAAGTTCGAAGTGACATTAATTTTATAAAACATTTTCATTCCCTAAGTCTCAACACAGTTTTTCATACTCAAATTTATAAGGACTGCATAATACACATTACACAGACAACTAAAAAATGTACAATTCTCAAACAAAATTCTATCCATACATATGGCATACAGATAGACACAAGAATCCACTCTTGAGAAATCAATCTTTAGCTGAAAGTAAAAACATTACCTCAACAAGTGCCTTGACTGCAGTTTGCATTGGAAATTCTGCACACAGACTTTTTAAATTTTTTGTACTAGCGCTTCATTACATTTCACTAAACAAAACAACTACCAAGTATATAATAGCAATTTGAAAAAAAAAAAAAAACATATTGATACAATCAAGTACAAACACACTTTTGTGAAAAACAAATATCTAGGTTATAATCGTTATACAGTCACACATATACAAAATAATAACTCATTGTCGTCGAAGGGGAGGGAAGGGGGAACCTTAAATCAGGTCGTGAGACTGAAAAACACCAGTTTGTCAAACCCTAAAACTACAAACATTTTATAACATTTTTTTTTATTTTCTTTCCATGCAAGGGACAAAACCTCTGCAGAGTGAAACGTGAAGACAAGGTACGGTGGATGGTATTTCCATTTGGTTTAGATTCAGTTCAATTTGTTGAAGTCTTTTTGCTAGCGGATGGAGCACCAGGTTTGACAACGTCACCGTTGGGAGTTGAGAGAGCGCCGCAGTTCTTACAGAGTGGATCGAAGGCCGATCTTTGACTCGGAAGCAGGACAAAATTCATGCTCGGCTTAGGACAGCTAAACTTGTGAAGTTCTCCAGCACCACTCGAGTTCCTAAAGACAGGAATTAATACAAACAATAATAATTTAATAAAAAATAGTTTTTACAAACATATTGCTATTAGTCAGTTAAAAAGGAGAATTTTCTGATTACAGTTATTTTCTACTTTTTAGTCTTCAATTTATTATTCTTTATTAAAGGAAGTCTGAAATTTTGAAATTATTTTTTCTCAAATTCACTACCAGGTGGCACCCCTTTCACAGAATCAAAATTTAATTAAATTAATTCACAGAGAATTAAGTTTTAAAAATTTTAAAACTGTGTACTATCACTGAAAACACACATGCTGAAACAAATACATTGAAAGTGCAAAAAATTCTATTATGAAAATCAATTACAAAATTCCATCTTTACAAACATGAAACAAGTCATTTTAAATAAAAGTGTGTAAAAAAATTAACATAATTGTCTGAATCATTGAAATCTACTAGATTAAAGATATTATTTTGTAAGACATTAATATTCCTAAATATATAGAAAAAATTTTAAAAAATAAATTAATTAAAATAAAGATATTAAAATCCCCCCCCCCCCTCAAAAAAATCAATTTTGCGTGCTTGCTAGGATTCAAAGCAGGAAACTTTTTATTCTTATAGTTCTCTCTCTCTTAAAAATGAAATGCAATTTGGCAATTGTTGGATAACAAAGTGTAATAATAGCTCATATAAATTTATTTATCTTTTTTTAATATTTTTATTATGTATTTCTTAATTTTACTATTTCTGATTTTAGAATGGCAGAGTATCTAAAATAAGTAATTGAATAAAGTTCCAGGTAAGGTTCCCCCAATACAAACCCCAAGGACACTGTATTACTGCTTAAAGTACTGAAATATTCAAATATTATATAGAATATAAAATTCCACCACTCTTTTTTGCTAAACTCCAATACTAAAGGCAATGAAGCTGTTTCTGTGTGATATCTTCACAAGATTCATTTGCAGTCAGAAAACAGAAATATTTAAGAATAAAAATTCATGGAAAGCTTTCTTAAGAACATACATAGGAATACATATATAAGGCTGATTCCAACCAAGAGCTTAAACTGTTGTTTATATAAAAAAAAATTAAGTTCCACCATTACATTAAATGTAATAAAATCTAATTTCCCCCTCATTATAATAAACTGCAATGTTCTGATCATTTCCTACGATAGTAAATCAATTCTTTATCCTAATGCAAGATAATTCTTAATCAAGGCAAAGTATTCAATCTTTCTGCTGGTGCCCAACTGTACTAGGATGTTACAGTAAAAGCTTAACAAACCAGCATGCTCAGGAAATGCCGATTTCCGGATACTTTAAAAGTCTGAATAGTTGAGTGTGATGGGGAAAATGGGGGGGGGGGGTAGATTGTAGCCTTTTTTTTTGTTTAAAGATTTTTTTGGCCAAATAATTTGTTTTTGTCATTTTGAAATGCGAATATAATTTTTAAGAATACTTCTGTATCTTCCATAACATTGTATTTACAAAACATATTATGAAGGATTTTAATTTAACACTGACGATTAAAAAAAAAAGTATGATCTGTAGCCGAATTTTTACCATAAATATATAGATTGTAAAAATAGCCAACGAAACTGAAAAATATTCTACTCAGCAAGCATAATAAAACTCTTTTAAGTGATCATAAACAAATCCCAGATTGAATATCAAAACTAATTATCTTTTAAAAAATCACAAAGTTTATTGCGCAATACGCGTTCCTCCAATTCTCCCGCATGCAATATTACGTAATCAGAATCAACATCTGCCGGTATTCGGAGTATATAAATAAAGTTAAAGAAAAAGACTTACCAATCTGGAGTAACACCCCATGAGCTTTTTTTTTAAACCGATTCTGTCCTTTTATTAATTATTTTTTTTACTGTCAATTTCGTTTTTCGGCGAAAGTTGAGGAACTTTTTTTGTTTTTTTGGTTCTCATTTTTGCTTTTGTACCCCCCCCCCCAAATAAAACAACTCTGTGTACGTCACAGTACTGAATATTGTCTTATCCCCTTCTATGCAACTCCATGCAGAGCGGACGTTGCATTCCAGAAATAAATTGTCCGTGTGAATGGAACAACACAGGCACGCAGATGTAACATTTTTAGAAAAACTCTTTCTAATTTTTCCAGTTAGTTGAGCTTTCCGGATACTTGAATGCCGGATAATCGAGAATTTACCGTACTACAAAATACTAATAGATACAAATAGATTAAGTGCATGCAAACCACTCTCAGCAGCTAAATTTTACAGCGTCATAGCCTCAACAATGCTGTTTACACAGCAATTGTGGTAAATTATATAGGAAGTTTGTAAATATACATAACATTAAATGCTTTGATTATGAAGGATTCAGTACCACTTCTGTTAATCATTTTTAGCTAAGAAAAGAAACAAAGATAATTTACCTAGTTTCCTCAGCTATTTTTACTTTTTCACAACCATCAGGAGGTTCTCTAGCTAAAAATTTATTAATATGTGGACTGGTTGCCAATTTATGTGTGCCTTCTAAGTCTGGAGAACCACCCTTGCTGCCTTCTGAAACAAAGAAATGAACATTTAGACCACTCAGGCAACATTAAGAACTGCTCATATTTAGAACTTTAATGATATGCATTTTGTATGATTTATTTGAATGTTACTTTTCTGGAAAAGTAGGAAATCTCTACAGAGCTGTTATATGTTTCTTTGCAATAAAGAATTTGTTCTTAGAAATACAGTCATTTATAAAATCAAATAAATTACAATTATTCATTCTCAAACAACTCTTCATTCACTTGAAAACTTTAAAATCCATTCAATAAATCAACCAAGCAATTTAAATTTCTGTTATTCTTTTATTAATCATTTGTATTACTTAAATGGGCATACACAAACACATAAGATTTCTTTTCTTCACAGTATTCTTCTCATGCAATTTGAAAAGAATCATTAAACGTCAAATAGCCTACTTTAAATTTTGCATTAGTGTGTGCAATGGTAAGTGACATTTCATGAGCAAGTGAGTCTAAGTGCCTAGAGATAGGCTTATGAAATGGATTATTGCTTATTAATATCTTTAAAATAAGAAGAGAAGTGATCAAATTTTCACAACAAAGGTCAGAAAATTGCAAACATCAGAAAGGCAAGTTTTGATATTTTAAAAATCTGATTATAATTACATAGTTATAATCAATGCAAACCTTGCTAAGTTTCGTTATTTCTTTCAAGCAATTAAAAGAATAATCCTACTTTGAAAAAGTGAAAAATAATGCTATACCTTAGTTCATTACTTCCATCCTAAACAGTTACAAAGCCTAATCAAAGAAGTATAAATAACAAGATTTTCTTCATAAAAATAAAATATTATTTACATATAAACATTAATAATTAATTACAATGAATTTGAAGTAGGATTTTGTTTAATTAATACAAAAATAGCTAATTGTCAGTGCACTCAATCGGAAATAATTAAATATAGCCTAATAGAATTAAACACAAGCTTTGCATGCGATTTGAAAAAAATGCTCCGCATTCACACAACACTTATAAATAATAACAAAGATTATGTAATGGGGTAAACATTTATAGAATCTGATTCATACTTGTGGTTGAAATTTGGTGGAGTATCCCAACAGATTCAGAAAAATAATTCCATTTGGTTTATGCAAAAATAGTTCTTAATTTAATAATATTAATTAAAAAAAAATAGATTGATCAAATGACGATTTCTGCCAAAAAATATATCTTATGGTAAAGGAATCTGTTTCATTTTTAAAAATTGGGAACCCTTCTTCTCTTATGTAAACCAAAACACTAACTTTACAGGCTTTACTCAACTGACAATAAGAATCAAAGAACACTACAATACTTTCTATAATTTAATATAAAACACAGTAAAGTAAAAATGTTTTTGACTGCGTCAACCATACAATAAGGGTGGAATGACTACACAAGTGGTAAAATTCTAGAGCCTGTCAAGCCAGAAAGCAAAGCCGTCACAGGTTTTTTTAAAAAAGGGTGATTAAGAACAAACAGCTGTCGTGATTTTAAATAAAATCAAAAATTCTGGTTTAGCTGGGGGAGGGGGGTGCAGCCCCATAGCACCCCCCTGGATTCACCACTGCTCCCTCTTAACCCGAAGGTCAGCTAAAATGAAATCATGGTGATTTCTAATATTGTTGATTTTTAAATGGACAAAGATGAAAACAAAATAAATTTGAATTTAATTCCCTTAAAGCAAACAGCAATATTAAAAATAAACACAATCAATAATAAAATTAAAAATGATATACAAATGCCTTAATAATTCACTAATTATTAAGAATTTTACAGTGCTCAGGTTAGGCGAAAGAAATGCAAACTAAATTACCTGTACTTGATGGTCTAGAGCTATCCATTTGTCCAGGCATTATTGGAACAACTGGGGACACTGACTTACTGCCACTTGTAGAACTGTTACTGCTGAAGCAACTATCACAACGATCAAAAGGTGTCTGTGTGTTCACACTCTGAGTATGACGGAACAAATCAGCAATAGGTGCTCTGTGGCCTTCAGGAGTAGGTTCCAATGTCTGTCGGAAAAGCACGTCATGATGAAATTTTATAAAGAAAGATCACAATTCTTTTTATGTGATTTTTTTCCCTCGCTTAAAAATTAAAACCTAAATTTTGAAAAAAAATACTGAACACAACATTTAAACACTTGTTAATATGAAATATTTTTACAATGTTTCTTATTTGCCTACAGAAATAAAATTTTTATTTAAGATTCAGGTTTATTTTTTAATACGAAATACTAATTTAGTGATTTGATCAAAATTCTTCCCTACAATTCAAACCTGTTATTTTTTAACAAACAGATACGTTTAACATTTTCTGTGATTAAATTAAAAATTTAAAGTAATATTTGTGTTTCCCATACATTACACATAAAAACTGTCAAAAATATATTAAAAAAATATATAAAAAAATGTTAAAAAAATACAAAATAAAATGTCCCGACGAACAACTTATGCACATAATAATAGGCAGAACAATGTAAAGGATTTCAAAATTAAATATGGCCAAGAATATTTTGAAAATAAATTAATCAGCAATGTACAATGGTCATCATGTAATTATGATTTGAAATTTACAATAAGCTTGTTAATTTATTGCAATTTAATAATAGAAATAAAACAATAATAGATTCTTACTCGTTCAGTGTCATCTCCTTCAGCACCTGATATTTCTTTTAGCACTATTCTTTCTATTTCCTGAAAACAAGATTAAATAATAAAATCAGTTATTATATTGCACATATGCATTCCTTCACTTATATCCCTCAATACATACATTCAGAAAAGGGGAAAAAATTTTAAAGTTTAAAAAAACCTTGGGAAAAAAAAAGGAAAGCAAGATTTCTTAAAAGCAAAACAAGCATCAACTTTTTAATTAACTTTAAAAGTATTATTTCAAAACCCAGGGATGAGATTGGTAAAAAAGCAAAAAGACTGAAAATATACACGAGCAAAAAATTTGTACCATAATTTATACGCGAAAGATGTTTTAAGAAATAAAACATCAGGACATGCAACATGATGAAAATATTACACTATAATAATTAATAACTTAATTATTTATAATTCAGTATGCAAAAATAAGAAAAAGAATATTAAATTATTATTAAATCATTTACATTAAAAGTTAACAAACAAGTTTAACATATCATCAGGGGCATCAGAAAATACAAAATTAGACATTAAAACATATTTACCACCTGAACATCACCGAGATGCAACATTTACCTAACAGAAGTCTGAGAAGAATTATATTTAATAGCCTTTTGATAAAAGTTAGCTCAAAAAATAAATAAAAATAAGGACAAATAATTTCTTTTGCTTCGTGCAATTGTGTAAAGTGCTCTTTACACACTTAGTGCTTTTGCGTAAAGTAAGTTCTTTATAAATTATAATAATGTATCATATACTGAATTCTGTTTTATTTCTTTTATTTTTATACCTTTTTGCAAAAGTAACAGTACAATGATTTTGCACCTTATAAAGTGAGAGGGGTCGAGAAATTGCACAGTTACAATGACAGATTCATTTAGCATTATTGTTATTTGAAACCCTTTGAAACATTTCCTTAATTGCTAAAGAAGTGGTTTTATTTCGTTTTTTTATTTGTGTGGCTTTTGATGGTAACAGATCTCCATTAACACGCTTCACCCCTTCTTTTGGAGGGCTCCTATCTTTGACATATTTCTTCAATAAAGGATGTGTTTGTATCCTCTGCTAGTTTATTTTCAGTAGAGGCTAAAGGTTTTTCACAGTCTTCATTAGTATATCTTTGTTTAATTACTAGCATAGTTGTCGGGACTACATTATCTCTAGAATGCCTAAGTAAATCATTGGTTTTATTTTTTATTTTGAGAAGATTTTTTTTATGTCTTATTCTCTGCTTTTTTGCTGCATTTGCACACAGCTTTTTAGCTACCTCTTTTGACAGGATTTTTTCTTTTTTTTAAATGTAGTTTATTTATTTGTTTTTGTTCTTTTTTTTTTTTTTTAATTTCTTCGTCTTGGTACGCCCTACAAGATGACCGTAAGTTTTTAACTAATTTTTTTTCAACATGTTCAGGCAATTTTTTTTTTTTTTCAAAATATGCCACAGAGGTTTTGTTTTCTGCAAAAAGATTGTAATTAATACTTTGAATGGGACAGTATATGTTGGAATGTTCATCCTTGTAGAGCTTGCCGATTCGTCAGTAGAAGGTGAATCTGCTAGTTTCCTAGCCGGTGGAGTTAAGCCGAATGTTCGAGCATATTTTCCCAGAATTTTGTTTCAAAAACAGAAGATAGAAAGGTTTCTTTTCTTTGTGTAAAGGGCGAATTGTCGGAAGAAAAAGAAATTTTTATGGGAGATTTTTGAGAGAGAGAAAAGCGAAATTTTTCCAAAATAACAAAAAAGCAGAAAAGTGGAAGAATCTCATCCCTGAAAAACTGAAGTAGTCTAGTTCAGATGTTCAATTTTATCTCACACAATTTTATTTTGATCTGCTAACAAGAACCTAACAATACAATCATGGGTGCTGCATTTTCATGTTTCTCTCAAAATTGTTTCTTTATTTGTGGCTGTAACGTAGTAGCATCTATATTCTAAGTTACCTTATCATGGGTAAATCTAAATTTTATTCCATTAAATTGGTGAATAAAAAAAATTTGAAATGAGAATAAGCAAAACTTTCTTATAGAGGCCTTCCCCAAACTTCCAAAAATTGTGTAGTTTTCAAGTTACAAAACCATGCATTACACTGGGCAGCCATTAAATGAGAAGAGAAAATCTTCACAGCTCAAAAATAATATTGTCTAAAGGGGGCAACTTAAAGTTATGGAGCGTTTTTCTTTTTATACCCTTCTATTTGACTGAACTTGCTTCATGTATGCAAAGATGGAATTTTGTAACTGAGTTTACATTCACTTCCTCATATGCTAGTTTAGAAATTTTGTATACTTGCGTATTCTCGATAACAATACAGTATTTTAAGCTTTCAGAGCTTAGTTATCAGTTAATCAATTTATTTAATTACATTCTTATTCCATGCCACTGGCACCACCAGTGGTTATGAATTTGAGAAAAAAATTGATCACAAGATCCATAATATTTATAAAAATGAATCAGATATTAAAGAAAATTATTAAAATAAAAAAAATTACATTTTAGTGAACTAGTAAAAGTGTGTTTTTACATACTGGCTTGGTTTTTTTTCCCTTCCCCAAACTATTACTAAATACTAAAATGAAATTCCTATAGTGAGGTATTATGAAGAAACTAGGGTCGAAATCAGAAGCATTAAGGCAAGGTGATGGATACAATTGGGTTCATTCTGAGGAAGTTAAAAGTTTTTCAGATCAATTAAACTTTAAATATACATCTTAATGAAGTAAAAAAATTATGCAAAGGCAGGTTGCTGACAACTGCAGGCTTCCAGAGGAGAGTGGTTCCTCAAATCATTTACCCAAGCTCAGGGCTGGCTCCACGGGTGTGCAGCCTGTGCCGTGGCACAGGGCGCTGAGCATATAGGGACGCCAATTCCTAATCATAAATTTGAAAATTCGGGCATTATATGGGTGCCGACTGGAACACAATAGAAAGGAAAGTCTATGGAATAATAATCTAATAAGCCAATGGTTAATAATTATAGTTTAATAAGTATAGTTAAGTCTTTTAGCATATGTACCAAAATATACAAGGGGCGTCACAATAATTTCGCACAGGGTTCCAAATAGTCTGGAGCTGGCTCCGTCAAACTACTTAATCATGAGCTAACCAAATGTTATGCGTAAATGGAATAGAAACATCGTTTTAATTTCACACACAGAATGAAATGGAAATAAGGAGACTGTACCTGATTGAGTCCTTCAACACTGCTCCTCATCCTGGGTATGAGAGGTTGTTTGGGAATGTTGTCGGGTATGGGTATGGGAAGAGGGCGCGAAGAGGCAGAGGCAAAGGAGGAGTAGGTGGCGCTGGCATTGTTGGCATGGGGGGAGATGGACGGAGACGAGGTTCCGTAGGCGGACGATGATATGGCGGAGTGGTCCCCTTGAACGGGACTCTGCCGTTGGTGGGCACTCGAGGGCCTGCCGTGATTGGTCCTTTGCAGACGTTGGCGGATGTACTGAACACAAAACAAAAAAATTACAGTAATTTAATGAAAAAACATTTTCAGTGTAAGTTGTTAGAATAGAAAAACTACCATAATTTCATTTTTAACATCAAATACGCACTAAAACTGTAGAATGAACTGGTGGTTCTTTTCTATTAGCACGGTCTCCAATTGTTGCCAAGCTTTAAAACTGCTGCTATTCAGCTAGAATCAATATTCAAGCTTGGCAAAGATAGTTATTAGTCTCCATCACCAAAATTGAACTACGATTTGGCAGGTTTTTATTGGGGAGGACTAATGGAAAAGTGCTAAAATGACATGCACAGTTTCATATTACTTTTATAACACCCTATACATAATTTTCTGGCAATTAATAAAAAAGAAGGATATTGGTCTATGTGATAATGTATTCAACATCTTAAGGGAAGACATACACTGCAAGTTATAATCAATCTATAATTAATAAAAATATAACCCAGAAAAGGAATTGCAAGTGAAATGAAAAAAAAACTTAAATGTATATGAAATCAAAAGAACATTGTAATGAAAAAAAAATAAATAAAATTCTGGTTTAAAATAAGGATATGCAACATATTTCTGAGAATTCAATCATACAGTCAGTAACTGTATCCATTATAAGTCATATAATATGTTAAATAAGCGAATTCACTTTAATTGAATACATAATATTTTAAAAGCCGATTATCTGCAAAATTTGGAAATTCAGACTACACATTATTTTCCTCGCTGAAAGAAAGAAATTCAATCCCTTTGCATCCGCTTGGATTAATACGAATCTACTCTTATTTGTGCTCCAGATTGTTTTGTAGTCTGGGGCAAGACATTCTACGCAATTATTGGAATTTTATTTCGCCTTTTTTAGGCATTATTGGACTTTGTTTTTTCACGCACGTGGACTCATGGATCCGGCCCTACAGGCTTACCTGAATGAATGGATGGAAGCAAACGAAAAAGAAAAGGAAGGAAGACCCCCTACCCCGATGGCACGAAAACTTGAAGTCACAAAACGACTCAGAAACGCGAGGAAGCGGCTGAAGAAAGACGTCCCGAATTCAGAAATAGCCAAGAAAGTACTGATGGAAATTGATACTCTCAACGAAGCAATGGCATGTGTCGACATATCAATTGCAAACACAGGGAGATGCCCAGTGCTTAACTGCTCAATGCATCCTACAGCCAGGAATTCTGACACCCGCAGCGAAGGGGAGGCCAGTATCTGCACTGACATGGACACGTCTTCTCTGGCAGATGAACAGGACCCCAAGACACCCGAAGAAGCCCATGAAAATGACTTTCAAATGGTCTTGCCGTGTAAAGCAGCCAAAATAACACACCAGGAGGAAGAAAATACAACTATTCAAACAGCTAATAAGTTCTCTCAGCTTGGAGTACAAGACACACCCAGGAATATCCCAGAAATTAACCTGAAGGTCACGATCAACAGCAACCTGATACTCAAGGAAATTTGCCAGCAGTTTCCAAACACTGAAAACAGGCTACGAAAGGAATTTATTGGAATTAAAACCAACACGGAACTAAACAGAGAAAAAATCATCATCCTTCTCAAGGAGAAAAAACTCGAATTCATGCTTACGTACGAAACGTATGAGAGCAGACCACTTAAAGTGGTCATCAGACATCTCCCGAGAGAAATGGACCAACAGGAAATAACACAAAGCCTTGAAGAGAAGGGGTTCAAGATTGAGAGAATCACCCAAATGAAAAACTACAGGGAAAAAACGTTACTCCCCCTCTACCTAGCCGATATTAAGAAGATTGGTAACTTTGCCAACATCTACAACAACAAGGAACTCTGTTACTTCAGGGTTAAAATTGAACCCTACCGCAAGAGGACAAAAGCAATTATATGCTTCAATTGCTCTGGATTCTACCATTCTACAAGAAACTGCCACATGAAGCCCAGATGCATAAAATGCAATGGGGAACATACAACGAGAGACTGTAATATCAAGGAGAAAATTGTGGAGCCGACCTGTATCAACTGCGGTGAAAAATTTGGTGGCCTGGAAAGGCTGTAAAGCCCTGCCAGTACTTATGAAAGCAGCCGAGAGAAAACCAAGGAGAAGCTACGCCCAAGCAGCAGCAGCGCAAAGAAAGAACGAGGAACAAATGGAAGAAAAAACCAGGGAAAGGGAAACCAAAGAAGAAATGGACATCGCAGAATTAAAGGAATCTCTGCAAGCCCTGAGAGAAGTCCAGACTCTTATCCAAGAGTTCCCAACACTCCTTGAAGAAGCGAAACTTTGCCGCAAAGCCAAAACCAAGCAGGAGAAAATTCTTATTGTGCTCAATGCACTGGTAAAGGAATAATCATGCTGTCTGCACCTACCTCCTACCCCAACTCCTGACCACCCAGGCATGATGCAATGGCAGCAGTGTCAACATTTGGTAACAAACTCCTTCTTTTACTTCTTTTCTTTTCTCCTTTTTAACTTTCTTACCTGATGGAATCCTCCTTATTTTTGATAATCCTTATGTAACTATTTTCATATTTGGTCAAAGCATTCTATCATGTTTAATTTCTTTTCTCCTACTGTTATGCATCGAAGATTGTGGCCCATCGCAGCCGTATGCTTTGCACACGCACAGGTCCTCACTGGCTGCTTAAATGCAAGCTGTTTGTAGATCAATAATGTTCCATGAACCATTAGTGATAAATGTAACAATGAACATGTGAAACAATCTCAAAGTAAAACCAAATTAATTTTTTGTGGATGTTCTTAAAATAAATTATAAAGATATTCCTAAAATAAAGCAATATCCATGCAAAAGTGGTTTTTTCAACCTTGCCTTTAGTGAACAGAAGGAATAAGTTAACACAATACCATCAAGAGAATATTCACTTATCAAAATGTTAACTAAGTATGCCTACAATTTGGCACTATAGAAGTAACAAATCTAATCCGATTTTGGCAATTTTTCTAAAAAGTACAAATTTCCATCTCAACCCTCACTTAATGCTTTTCTACTGACATTTATTTAGTATTTTTCCATTATTTGGCTTTAATACTTATTCAATCTTACCTGAAAGGTAATGATTTTAAGAGTAAAAGAATAAAAATGCAATAAATTAAACGGGACTCTTGAATAAAAAAACATTTTCTTTCTATCAGTGTAAAAATTTAGAGAGGATGAAGGAAGAAGTCTAGTCCATAAGTAAAAAAATGAGAACTGTGCATAAAAATGGAACTTACTTTCATTTCTAATGTTTCATTTGAAGCAGCTGAACACTTTTTCTGTGGCATTCTCCGGTCAGCTTCTTCAAATTCTTCAGGTGTCTAATGAATAAAAAGCTTATATTTAATACATAAATTTTAAAAAACTATGTTACACTTTAATTATTTTATATCAATTCAGAATGCGCTACAACACAGCAATATTTCCACTACACGTAGTGGATGACCTTCCAAGCCAGAAAAAGGCTATTAAAACTATACCAGCCTACCTGAAATAAATTAAGCATCAATAAATAATACAAAGAATTAAAAAATTAAATATAGGGGAACTTGTCGATGCTGACAGAACCACACACAGAAAATCAATTTATGCAAAAAATTTGAATGAAAAAAAATGGGTTCGAAAGCGAATACTGAAACAGAAAAAGACAATTTTTGATCTAAAAATGGCAGTCAAGATTTTTTTTAACACTCAACAGTTTTAAAAAATATATAATAAACAAACAATAAGTAATTTTAAATCAATAAAATACTAATAATGCATAATTTTAAAAAAATTAATACATATAATTAAATACTACATAAAAAAACAATTTCAATAAATAAGTATTTTTAATAAACAAACAATATCCAGTACTTTGAATACAAAAAATGTACAAAAATACTTTTAAATAACCAGTACAAGTAACATTCCACATGTTCAAAGTTTTTTATAAAAAAAAAGATATTTTTAATGCTTCTTTTAGTTCAAGACATTGTAAAGCAGAAAAGTCCTAGAGTGAATTTATTTACTTACAATAATTGAGAATGTATTTAATTAACAAAAGCAATTCAGAATAAAACTTGGCTAAATAAACCAATCCTCATTTTATCATAGAGAATATTTTTTAAAAATTAGGTCAGATAGTTGAGAGTAAACTGTATTAATATAAAATTTAATATATACAATGCACAGAGAAAATAGTTCATATGATTGGAAAAACAACTACCCTCAAGGGAAGTTTCTATTAAAATTAAAGTTAACGAACACATTAAAACAAAACTAAAGAAAGCCATTATTAGAGAGGAATTTGAATAAATTTCACAGTTAAAAATAAGTATATTATAGATTTTAATATTTAAATTGACTAAAATTGTAGAATTGCTTTTGATTAACCAAGCAAATTCTTTATAATGAAAAAAAAATTACATTCCTATATTTTATAAAAATTTGACAGAACTATTACATTACAGTATATTTATAATTTTTCATGCCTTAAAATTTAAGAGGATTTTAATAAAATCTCCAGAATTTAAAAAAAAAGAAGAAAAATGGACCGAATAAGTTTTACTATTTAATTTTTTAGACAAAGCAGAAAAATTTTAAAATGTGTTTTTTTTTTAGTACACATGTGTGAGGAACTTTTTTGCAAACAATAATATTAAAAAGCTCGCAAAGAATGAAACTGTTTATAAATAATATCACAAGAAATATTCAACTGATACCAAAATGTTAACAATAAAATTATTTTGAAATTAAATTAAATCCTTTTTAATAATGGAAAATTAGACATTTTCTCTTTATTAGACTTGGTTTCAAGTAATTTATGCTTTAAAACTCTCAAATTTCTGTATTTCAGATAGCTTAAAAATATTGAATTATTATTAATTTTGGCCACCATAAATTATTCATGAAATGAGCAAAAAGAATAGAGCATATATATATATATATACAAAAAATTTTTGTAAAAAATTTGTCTTTTAAAAATTCTTTTGATACTATCCGAGTGAATAGTAAATACAAAGTGAAGTTTAATTTTTCGTACACTGACTGCAATTTCTACATTTTATAAACATATATCATGAATATATAATTATATATATACAATACATACATATTCTTTTTATAACTTACTTCTACTTTAATTAAACTAAATTTATCTACAATTAATAGCAATATTAAATTTTGATATTGATTTATCCAGATTTTTTGACAGTCAGGTCTCTTGAAACTATGATAGAGAATGAGGCTTTCAATTTTCTTTAAATGAAATCTAATTAGAACATGAAACAGTCAAGTAGAAAGTAAAGCCAAATACTTCAAGAAACTAAAGATTATATTTAAGAAGGGGTGAAAAAATGAAGCTTAAATCAGGATATAAGAAGTTTTGCATATAAATTCTAACTATCAACCTATTCATCTGATTTCAGCAAAATTTCATTAAATGTCACACAATCATGCCTCCTTTCGATATGAGTTGTTTTTAAATTATCTAGAAATCTAAATATTTTACAAAATGAATAACTTTTCACTTGGATGCATTCAGAGTTTGAAAACACATTCAAATGCAACTTTAAGAATGAGTTTATTACCCCTCCAGTTTTCTTTACAAAATATACACTTTGGATTAAAACACAATTAATTTGTAGTACATGAGACTATTGTAGAAATTATATTAAGACATTTTATGACAAGGATTACAATCTAAGATAATTTAAATACATTTCAATAAATGTTAAGAGTATAGATATGATTGTTTGGCATTTAATAAAAGATATTAAATTTTAAACTTATAATTTATCTAAAATAGCATGATATAAAGGACAAAAGTATTCAATTAGTAGTGGATGTTAACAGATTGAAATAATCAAGATATTATATTCTATGCAAATGAATGAGGGGGTAGACACTGTTTGAAAAAAAAAAAAAAAACGATTTTTTTTTTAAATGTAGGATAATGTTTTGAAGCATACTCAAACAGTGTGTTTTTCTATTATATTCATATAATAATAATAAAAGAACAGATATCCATGTGTTTCTTTAAAAGACTGCAGCTGGAAACAAACACTAGATAATGGATAACTGATCTCTAACACCAGAGATTGTATTTTAGAATCTTAACATTAGAACTACCAACATTTCATATAAACTTTTACCAAATCCTAGAATTTTATTTGGAAGAGGATGAGGGTGAGTTCAAGAAAAATCGTCAATAGCGCACATATGTACATATAAACAAGGAAAAAAATTATTTCAATTATCTTTTGAAGAAATGCTACATTTTCAAAAATGAACTGGAATTTCAAATTAACACTTTCCGCAAAGACATTTTTTGCATCTGAAATAAATAAGATTTAGATTCGTTTTGGTTACAATACCCAATTGGACAGGAGTTGCAAGTACCTACGTTTTCACAAAAATTGCTTTAGAAAATTTTGGATTTCAGCTTGATTGCAGCAAATGGATAATTTGTCTTTGACTTTCAGGAACAAGTAATGATAGATACAGGAGTTTTCTCTTCACATACTAATGTTACATTTCTGAGGAATTATGCGAGTAACTAATTGAATGTGAATATTTTCAATACTTTTAAAAAATTACATGCATAAATAGTTCCATCATTCTGAGAAGTTGCAGTAGCAAGGTATATTATAAAACTGAGCTTACTTTATAAACATATAACAAATAATTTTATGCAAGTAATTATTTTTCATATAATTTCCTACAAAAGATTATTTTTGTGTATGCTGTGCCCAAATGAAAAGGATACTATGGTTATATCTAAAGATTATTTTAATTACAGTTTATGTACAACATGGCACCTACATAAAACTGCTTCTAACACTGAGTCACTGATCTTGGATATCCCATCCCCACACTTATGAAGGGAGTGAAGGGCTTCAATGCAGAAACTTTTGATTGCTGATGCATCCAGTTTTTGACAGTGACCTGCACTTCTTTGCCACAGGTGACCCGTTGACCCCTCAGTGATTTTTTTTAAGAGGTCGAAGGTATGGAAATGGCATGGGGAGGTATCTGGCTGTATGGAGAATATTTAAGGACTTCTCATCAAAATTTCATTAGCAGGTCGAGGGATCTTTTGTTTACGTATGGCCTATTGTAACCCTTTTGAGAACTTGCCACTGCCTGTTTAGGCCTCAGCATCGTGCTGCAGTATGGTGCAGCATTGACTGATTCACCCTGTTACAGCCAGTCAATGAGTCAAGGTCCTCCTTGGTTGGAAAAGAACCTGGGAATCACTTTCAACCATCATGGCAGAGTGTTTTTTGGACATGGAGAGCCGGGATGCTGTTGCTCCATATTCTATTAGCAAACACATTAGCTAACTGCAAACACAAACCTGCTACAGCATTTTCCCTTCAGTCCCCTTTTTATTTGGGCACATCCTATATTTAGGCGATTTTAAAACAAAGTAACTATACTCCATCAAATTATGTGTCTAGTAGTTGCATACGTCTGGCTAATACATAATGGGAAAAAGCGAGTTTACCTGAGTAGCTCTATCCATCATGAGACGGCCACAGTAACTTAGATACAGAGCATCTCTCTGCCATTGCCCTAGAAGGTAGATGGTGTCTACTGAAGCCGTCCTCCTGATGTAGGGGGAGGAAGAACTCACTGGTGTCTTGGTCAAAGTCTTGGACTTTTCAGCTGAAAAGACAAAAGCATTTCTTTCAGTTACCTCCAACAATTCTCTCATATCACAATGGTATAAGCACACACAATTCATGCAGCTAGCTGCAAAACAAATCCCATTTCATTCAAACAATTTTAAAAGAGATTCTAAGCCGAACTGGGTTGAAATCTAGAAGTTGGTACACACTTTTAAAATGGTGCCAAGTCGCCAAATTACTCTCATTAGCTTTGACGACTTGGCGTCAATGAAGTGCAATGGCCAAGTTATTGCTTTGGTTATTTGGCGGCATTTTAAGAGTGTGTACCAACTTCTAGATTTTAACCCCGAACTGAAAAGGATGGAAAATTTTATGAAATATTTACAAGGATTTCAAATTTTCAGTATTCTTGCATGCATATGTATAGTTGGGAATTTCCTTTCTTTGCATAGTGCTCAATAAGAATTTTAATAAAATGCAACTTCACAGAATATTTCTCATGCTTCTTGGAACTATTATTTTGCTTCATGTCACATTTCCCATTTACAAATTTCCTCAAATAATTATCAGGATCACCAATATAACTCACAAAAGCTAGAAATGAAATATAATCCTTCCTTCAAAACACAAAGTCACTGAAAGAACTCCGCATATAAAAAATTCCATAATGGGAAGTCTGACACAACGAGATTAAAATACAATGCATGAACCAATATTATCCTTTTTTTCCTCCTCTCTCTTTTGCACGATATATGTGCAAAAAAATCCCTTTTTCTCGCTGTTTTCAAAGAATTCACACTCTAAATTTGTCGGATGCTCGCGACTTTTTCCAAAATGCCGAATCAGCAATTTATTATCTACTGCCTTCCTAATTACAGATATTCCCTGTTTTGAAGTTATAAAAAGTCCACTGCTATTTCCGAGTTTACCATGTTACGTGCTATGATTTCCTATGCTACGCGTTAGGAGGAAACATCCTGCAATTCAAATTAGCTAAGAATAAGATGATACAAAAACTAAAGTACGACTAGGATAATACACCTAATTTTCCTAAAAACAGAAAATGAAACAGATTTCTATTTTAAAATGAAAACCACCGTGTTTTTTAAAAAAATCAATTCATCATAGACATTAATGAAACCAAAGAATACTTCATCAAAAAGATGTGATGTGCCATTCTTTAGTTCTTAATTTTAAAAGCTTGCGCAGAATTCTTATCTCCTCTACTCTGGCAGAAAAAGCCTCTCCCCTTTATTACGAAACGATTCATTCAGAATCGCCCACGGCAGAATCTAATTCCCTTCAGCCCATTTTCGATACTTAGTAAAATAACAGCAGCTTTTACTCTAGTCGATACCTCAGTTGGCGTTTTTTGACAGCTAAACGTTTTTTTCTTTCTTTCTCTCTCCCTCTGCTTCTTTCCCCCCAGATCTCTCTTTTTCCTTTTTCTTTTTTGGAACGTTGCCCGTGAGTACTCACGGCCTTTGGCGCCGAGCCAGAATTCTGTCATATTGCTTTTCTTTTTTTTTCCCTCTTATAAAAAAAACCAGGGCATACACACACATGGAATCTACGCGCGCTGCAGTACGATGCCCAAGTCACTCGAAACCGCCATATTGCGCTCATTCTGATCTAAGCAGCCTGGAAGAGCAAAATTCATGCATATTAGTATGGAAATGCAATTTTCATCAATGCGAAGGTGAAGGTAAGGGTTTGGGAAGCCTCCAATTGAGATACTTTTCAGCTATTTAACTAAAGAGAGGTCAAGCCCTGTTCACTGAATGAATGCTAAGAATCAAACAACTGTTATTATTCATAATGTACAATGATTATACAATTAAACTGCCATAACTAGGCAGGTGCAACAGATGTACCACCTCAGGCAAGAGATCGATATAACGGCCCGTCAAAGGCACCATGAGAAGTAGAGGATGAGTTTTGTTAAAATATCCGTATAATTTTCATTCTATGGATTTCATGAACCCCAAACATTACAACTAAAAACACAATACAGTATAAGTGGCGGGGGGTGCACTTATATTGTGTTGCGTGGAAATGACCTTCAAAAACGAAATGCTCTACAAAGCTGCAAATAGACAGGTTGTGACTGTCAATTGTACTGGTTACAGCAAGATTATAAAACATACGATTAAAACTTCAAACTGAGTATAACTTAGTAGACTTGTATCATTACTAAGGGGCTAGTAACGATACAAAACATTAATAAACCCTTAACAGTTATTTTTTCTACTATCTAATAATTAGGCAGTGCTTTCTGTTTGAGGAATGTGATGTCGTTTAGTTTCAATTAAGAGAATATAGGACACTTGAGACGTTTATGGATTCCAAGTAATTTTTGTATCGAATTATAACGTATATGAATGTAAAGTTTAAAAATGCGAAAATTACATGCACGCATGACCCACGGGCGCGGTTAAGCGTTTAACAGAAATTGATAAACAAAAGCAATATTTTGAGAACTTAATCACAATTTAAATCAGCATATAATCTATGAATGAATTTTTAACACGAGGCTAAAGGAATCATTGTACGAGATCAGTCTTGTGCAAAAACACATCACCACACAAAAACCACGCCTTTAAAATAAAGAATACCAAGAATAATCTATATTTATTCAGATTACTTTCAGCTCCCTCTCCCTTTTTATAAACGTTAATTCAATTCATTACAGCATGATGTAATAGAAAGATACAAAATATATTAAAAATACAAATCACTCACAACTCAAAAACTAAAAATAACTATTAGTGTATTTAATAGTCGTTAAAAGAGCTCTGAATTTTTTATTTTTCTTTTTTTATTGTATTTTAAGAATATCTGATCTCTCCCCTCCCCCTTCCGTAAAAATGCATAGTCATAACTGATCTTGCATTTTGACAGGTTCGCTTGTCAGATAAGAACTTTTCTCTACACTGCTATCGAACAGTACAATCAGATGACGTGCCATGCACGCCGTGCCTACAACTTGGACAATTAACAATCAGCGTGTCCGGGTGCGTCATGCAAGTGGCAAATGATTAAACGATTCTTGGACGTGAATAACGAAATTATGACAGGGATGTCGATGGAAATCACTTTGCACGCAATGCTTACTCAAGACCCCGCTTGGACATAAATAAAATAGGGGGAAACGTTAAGTTCAATTAGTGAAATATTACGAAAAACATGTGGGGAGGGGATCATGAGAACTCAATTCATTCCATCATTTCTGATCAACGATAAAATAAAGGTGTTCGGGGAACGATTTCACTCAGTGAGTTGAATCACACACACTTTAAGAAAAAAAATAGTTTAGATAGATTAGCGTCTCGTTTGGAAGGTACACGAAACCTATTTTGTGATAGATTCCGTAATTTTTTAAACATGGTCAGAGGACGACGATCACGCACTTCTACAAATCAGCGGGAGAATGTACGACCCCCGACGAATTTAGTGTGTATCACGTCCACGGTCACTGTGGATCTTTGGTTCGATAGGGTCTCGAGTCCGTTACGATATAACGACCATCTTTTTAACAGTCAAACATATAAAGCTAAGGAATCATTATATGAGGTTAATTGCAACAAATTTTCATTTCACGAAACTCACTCATTAAAATAAAGAATATTGAGATGTTCTTTTATTCCTTATGAACATCCGTCATACAGAAGAATAATCTATATCAGCGGTTTCCAACCCATGGGCCGTGGATAGCGTATTAGTGGGCCTCGGAAAGCTAGTCAAGAGTCGAGAGAACTTCAAGAATCGTCACACGTTTTTTTGCTTTATAAACAATATATTTTTAATCCTTTTACAGTGGGCTTTATTAATTACTGAGATTTATGTGCTTGTGTGTGTGTGTGTTTGTATTTTTTACTTGTTTCTTTAGTTAAAGGGCCTCAAAAAACTTTTAAAAAAAGGTGGTCTGCACAACCAAAAAGGTTGAGAACCACTGATCTATATCATTCAGATTATTTTCAGCCCCCTCCCCCGAATTCATAAACGTTTATTCACTTTGCACGCAATGCAAATGAAATTTTTAAGCACGGTCGGATGACGAGGATCACACACTTCCAGAAATCAGCGGGAGAATGTCTGATCCCCGACGAATTTAGTGTGCACCACGACTACGTCCACCGTGGATCTTCTGTGCGATCGGGTCTCGAACCCAGGACCCTCCGATTCTAAAACCGATACATGAATTACTGTCAGCAGATTAAAAATAATTTGTCACATTTTATGTTAGAGTGAAAAATTAATTTTATATCCAATCACTTTTTGAAAATCGAGCTTCACCGCAAATTTGCTACAGAAAGTTTTTTGATACATAAGAACAAAACTGAAATTTTGCATACATGTTTGCAATCGGCATTAGATAACACAAAAAATGTTTTCCAACTTTTTAAATTTTATTTTAGTGAAGACTTCTTTTAACCACTATCAAGTAATCAGGTTACAGAAACAAATAATCAAGGAATCATTACAGGGAGAGACTTTTTTTATATGGCTACTAAAGCCCGAACAAGGATTAATTTTATACACACACGATGCAATAAAAAAATTTCAAGTTTCAAGCCAAGTTCAAGTTACAAACTCTTAAAGAGCAAATCAATTGTAATAATACACAGTTCATGAGACAAATAATAGCTAATGCCCTTTAATCCAAGTTCACGGTAATAATAGGATAGTTAAGAAGCAATCTAATAAATGTTCTCGACTATTTCTATCTTTATAATTAACCTTCAGTGCTTCATCTTGCTTGAATCACAATCGCATCCCTCGCTAGTGAATCAATGTTTAATTTTAACTGCATGTTTCCTCGTACTTTTGTTTGTGGCATTATTCGCACCGAAAAGTATTTAATCGCATCTTTTTTTCTTTTTTTTTTCACAGTAACAGTTCGTCTTACAATTCAGTTGTCGTTAAACCACATATCACAGATTCTTATTTAGAACTGTAAACTAAAAATTAATTTATTTGCTTACTATTAATCGTTTATTTTACTGTTGTATTGTTATTTTAATATACTTTATTATTCGGCAAGTTAAGCGCGCGGGATGAAAAATTCTATAAAATATTTAGCTATAAAAGAAAAATAAAGATAAATTCTTTCGGGAAAACTTAGTCTGCACGGTATTTATTAGAATATTTCATCACTGACAGCATAACTGCAATTTTCATGTCACATTAAAAATAATACTTTGGTTTCATGCTTTTCTTACCCGTGACGGAGAGTGGGGGGCGGGGAGCAAGGAGGGGCAGGCGCCCCCTACTTTTTGCTGGAAAAATTAAATTTTTATTTTATTTTAGCTGCCTAAAACTAAGAATTATTAAAAAGCAATAGTATCCGGAAGAGTTAGCTACTTTCATAGCTAAATTTTTAAATTTTTGTTGTCTACCCCTTTACTCCCGGGTACTTTTAGATGTCCATAAATTCTTCGCTTTAGATGTCCATAAATTCTTCACCCTTCCACTTTTTCAACTCAATCGCAGCTACTGTTTTTTTTTTTTTTTTTTTTTTAATACCATAGTTTGCTTTGCATTTAAATTGAGCTTTCTGCATAAAGTTTTAAACCTAGTGATCCTTTTAAGTGTTTGAGAACCTTTTTTTTTTTTAAAAAAAGGCATAATGAAAGTAAAATACATTCCATTCAAAAATAATTCCGATTAATGATGAATTCGAATAAAATTTAAGTTTCTTCGGATATACGCGCATGTGCAGAGCGCGTTTATGCAACTTTAATTACCCATCAAACTCTCTATTAAGCTGAGGGAAGAATAGCGAGGAAATCTGTCCCATGCGTACATCATAATACTCGAGCTCTGCGCCCTTATCACTGCAGGAATTTGAGTTTTTATTGTCACGCGAACCTTTCCTCGCTATGTAATACAATCACGTTTCCAAAATGGGGCGTTCCGAGCGTCTGGTTGACCATATGTCATACCTTTGGTCACTGCCCTCTCACCTCCCGCACCGCACCTCACCTCACCTCTCTATACAAATGAGTCCATTCGTCTCGATTTAACGTTTAAAGCTTTGATTTATCCTCGGTAATGTTTCGAAAACTATATGCAATTAACTTCATACTGATTACAAGCGTCAACTAAAATCAGAATTAGATAAGACTACGCCGCATTTTTTCCCCCCCCGAAACGAAACTTGTATGAATGGGGTATTAACGTGGTACGCACTAATGCTAATCATTTAGAAAATAAAAGGAAATTCCAACCTCTAGACTGAAACATCGCAGTATGACCATGCTTTAGGCTTCATTCGTCTGTCTTTATATTAATTTTAAATATGCTCTTAATTTCATAGCAACGATATATAATTAATATATTTAAATATATGTAACATCGTCGCAAGGCGCGTGAGTATAAACGTAATAAATAAGATAATGAAAAGAGTTGTTGTAAAATATACTTAAAAATGTCTTCAAAAGTTTATTAACCCCTTCTTGGTCGGCGTCAGAGAAAAATCACATCGTTGAAAGTGAATTCGTCGTTACACGTCTCGTTATATTCCGCGAATATTTTTTTATTTCTGACTATTGCTAAGAAAAGGTGCAAATAGTCCTACTTTCTTCATGTTTTCGCGGTAGGATTTTCCGCTTTGAATTGAAAACAATCATTTTGTCGCAGATTCGGAAAAAAAGGGGGAAAAAATCCGACCAAGAAGGGGTTAATATTAGAGGGGAAAAATTGTACGGAATAAAATCAATAACACTGAAAACTAATTTGCTGAATTTAAAGTATTGTAAAAATGTTTTTTTACGTGATAATATGTTACGAAGTTATTGAAGAAAAACGCTAAAATTTCAATTTTTTAATTAAAAATCTAATTAAATTTTTTAAAAACCCCTTTCTTAGGTTCGCCCCTACGACCCAAGAAGTAGCTGCGAGCCAAATTTGGTAGCTCTAAGCTCAAAGGTCTGTTTTGTTGAACGATTTGAACAATTTCTGCATCATGCACGTCGCAATTTACAATTAGCAACTAGCAGATAAACATTATCGTGTTAAAAACACAAAATAAAAGCAGAAATTTTAATTTCAAATGTAACTTAAGATTTAAAGAGGGGTATGAATAGGTTGATTTCGTAAAAGCTCCCCAGAAAAAATAAGTCTGGCATTTTGTATGCGTACAATCGAATGCAGTGGTTCCCAAAGTGTGCGTCGCGGCGTCCTAGGTTTCCTCGAAGAAGCTCCACGAGCTATTATATAATTTTCATAAGCACTCAAGAGTATTCTAATTCCATTTGCTGCATATGTTTGCGAAGTAGGGTTGTCGGCAGTTGCTGTCATAAAACCAAAGTATAGCACGAAAATCAAAAAGGAAATTAGGGTAGTGGTATCTAGTTTCATTCCACGATTTGAGGAAATGTGCAGTGATCAACAGGTTCATCGATCTTATTGATTATATTTACAAATATTTAGTTAATACATTTTTATGTACCCTCAAATGTGACTAAGGGCCTGAAAATATTTATTTTTAACCTAACCTAAACAAAAAAAATGACTATTTTGGAAAAAAGTGCTTGGAGTTCTACACAGAGCGCCGTTGAAAAATCCGGATTCAGCAAGATCACAGCGAATCGAAAAAGTTCGGGAACTGCTGGTCAAATGGGTAAAGACCTTCCAGTCTCGAGGACATGCGGTTGAACTGAATGACGGACAGCTGAGGGATTTGAAAACCATGTATAAAACCATACACCCTTTACGAGCATCTCATGCGTGGAGGAGCCCTCACAAAGAGGTATGCCACGCCATCAGCGGTGGGACCGTTAACCAGTCAACACCATCATTATTGTACCGCAAGGAAAACCAAGAACTGCTTACTTATACGGCATCTTCTCATTCTTGAACTCGAGTAGCCGTCGTCCCCTCTACCACCACCAAGGAAGTCTACTAATGGGTATGCGGCGTGTATGAATAATTAAAATGTTACATTTTCACATAATTTTGGTTTAAAAGCTAACGCAAAAACTATTCAAAAATTGATGCGCAAAATCTGGGATCTCCAAGACTGCGGAGAATCATTATTACTGGCTAATTTTCAAAAGTAATACGACAAGCTGCAAAACGATGGAATCAGGATATTAAAAAAAAATCATACAGCTGATTGTATAAAATTAGTTTCTTATTTGCTAGGATACCATACTAGCTTTTTTCCACGAAATAAACCGGTCAGTGTATTCCACATTCCGAAACAACAATATTAACCATGTGGGTTTAGTTTTTTATATTAACGTCCCGTTTTGTAGCAACACGAGAGCTCTTCTGGGACGGTCCTCATTATTTTGAATCGCGGTCAGATGACGAGGATGGAACCTGAGGCGGCAAACCCCTCTCCAAACTTCCACTCCACACAAAAGTGAGGATGTTTGGTACACAACGTCAGATTTAACGTGCACGACAGAGCTTCAGTGGTATCAGGTTTCTTATTTCCCACGCAGACCCTGACAGTCAAGAATTTGCAATTAGTCGTTCAAAACTGAATCAAATTTAATTTGTTGGTAAACAGATAAGTTATGCAACAATAAATGTTTCAAAAATGCAGCATTAATATTTTTTTCACGATATTTTGGTAAAACAAATGCATTTCTGAAAATATAGCTTGGAGATAATTCCCAGATGCATAAATCGACCCCAGGAAATATCGATAGTGTTCTAATCTATAATTCGAAAGTGTACCGATGCTTTCTAATCTCTTGATTTCAATAACACACACACGCTCAAAGCAAAACAAACATTCAACTAATCAGGCATAGATTGAGAAGTAATCACGCATCACATTCAAAAAAACACACTTCGCTGAAACTATCTTGGCGAGGGGGAGGAAAGGTTTTAAATTGGATTGTGCTTGTCTCTTGAAGACAAGACTCTTAACGACCTTTCAGTCAATCTAAACACGATAAGAAACAAAACCCGAAAAGAATTCAAATGGCCTAAGTAGCCGGCACACAAAGGCAAGTAGGAACGTACTTAAAATCATATGTGCCGGGATGATAAAACACACTTGACGTCTGTCCTTTTTCATGCACATCAAGATTTGAAGTCAGCAGCGCGCTCAATTCCACTTATGGAAGAAGAAGAAGAAAAGAAGGCTCGGTGGAGAATGGGCAAACCCAGAAAATTAAAAAGTCGTTTGTCACTAGGTCAAGTTGAAAGTTGGATGAGTGTTCTTGGGGAGAGGAAAACGTTTGTCTTGTGCGATTACAATCACCGAAATGATGTCACCGGTTATTATTAGGTCATGCGTAAGCCGCCTACCTTATATGTGCCCAGGAAGGCATCATTTTAAAACACAAAGACATTAAAAATTTTTTGGGAGGAAATGTTGTTCGAATATTCGATTTCTTTTCAAAGGAAAAAAAATAATAAAACTTTATCCCCTTCCCGATTTTTTTTTTTTCAGTTAAAAAAATTTTACTTAGCAGTAAAATTTTTGTTTAGCAGTTTTTTTGTTAACCAATTTCAATAAATCTGCCTTTAAAAAAAAAAGAATATTCAAGAAAGTTTAAATAGCCACTGGTCATCCAAAAAGCTTTTGAAAAATTAAAAATACATCCAATAATTGGTAGAAACTTATGCGCATAATAGAATATATTTTGAATACAAAAAACTAAATGCAAAATATAACTTCCTTCCGATATGAATGTGATAACATGCTAGGATTTCATTTTAGAGTTGCAATACTTGAACAATTTATCATACACAATTTTATATCCTTAGCTTCTCAAAGCGAAAATGCATTTTGAACATCTTTCCAAATAATAATGTTTCAAAATCCACAAAATGATTACCGAACACATGTGTGGATATCCGCTGATCAATTTTTAAGCAAGTATCACTGACACGTATATCAGTTCGCATGATTGTACTTAAGGAATTCAGCGAGTAAGTAATACTGTATGAATTTTTAAAAAATTATTGGCTTTAAAGAGTTTAATTCACATTAGACACTGTTTTGAAACTTATCACTTCTGAAGTTGTTAAAGCAAAACTTAACTGCTGCGAAGCTTTCATTGTCATTGCTTAATGGAATTCTAGCAAAGATTTCAATAAACTAGTCTACTACGGTGAAATGTGTAAAAACATACAGATTGGTGGTCTACATAAAAAGTGTAACTTCTTGTAATTTGTGACTTGTAGCTAGGACTCTAATCGCAGTCAGAATTAACACAAAGAAAAGTGAAAAGTCTTAAACCACATAAATTCGACATATTCGATCCTTTAACTATAGACAGACTTCTTTTTTTTCCCTTTGCCATATTCCAAAGCACAAATCCAGAACTGAATTTTCTTTTACAGGCGATTCATGAATTATACCTACATAGATAGATTTTGAATATTATTACAAACATTACTACTTACTATAACTAATAATAAGTAGTAAATACTTCCAAACAAGGCCTATTAATATTTTTATCGTTTTCTCGAAAAACCGTGAAATCAAAAGTAGCAGATTAAGGACTGGTTGGTTTTCTTTATGGAATTTAATGGCGACATACTGCGACAAACAAAGGTATAAGCAGAGATATTAAAACAATTGAAAGAAGAAACACAACTATAACAGAGATAAAAACGCAACAAAATTCACGACATACGATTGAAAAAAAACCAAAGAATGAAGAATCCTTATGGAAAACTTCGTCAAATGCCACTTTCCATTTTGGATTCTAATTGGGATACGCAGACATATATTTTATATAAAAACTACATTAAATCCTTACTTTCGTTTAAAGACAGTATAAAATCCAATGTTAAAAACTAATAAGAGTAAATCAGGATAAAATCCGTTGACAGATAAACAGAATCTACTGAACATCAAAACCGTTACAAGACGATTTTTATAGGAAAAAAAAGGGTAAAAGTAAGGAAGTCAAACTTATTTCGCTGCTTGGCAAGTTTTAGATCAAGAATTGAAAAACGGAAACAAATAAGGTCAGAAATGATATTACAGTGAGAATACGCAAGAATCCATGAAAGAGATCAAAACAACAAACACTATGTTGAAATATTCAACCTATCCTATGGCACCAAGATTTACATACAAACAAGCCATCTCTCAACAAAGCCTCACAAACCCATGCATCGTCACTAACTTCGCAGAGCCACGACTGCAGCCGGACAGTTCACCGAGGCAGAAGTTTGCACCGCACTTACCCATGGTCCATCCATGCCACACGTGGAATGGTGGCCTCCAGCACCGCAGGAAAGGGTTAAATCTCGCATACAAAGGCGAGAAGAGACAACACAGAGGTCGAGGCAGTTCGCCAAGAGGGCTTCCTTCCAGCAGCCAGCCGATTGGCACAGGGTGGTGAAGGTGAAGGCTACTCTACCTGCGCATAGCTCGGGAACAAACCTGGCGCCCCGCCGTCTGCCACACCGCAGCTTTTCCTCCTGCATATTTGGCAGGGAATGCAACGGCTTGCTTAATTTAAACACGCTTTTCTCGGTAATCCCCCCGGCTTCCGCGAGGTAAACAAAAGTGGAATTCTCTTCCTACTTCGGGACCCCTCTGCAACCCCTTGGAAAGTTACGGGTCTATATTTAAAGAGATGAGAAATCGGAGGTTTTCTTGCAGAAGTGGGCGGACACATACCGATCCGATTGAATCGACGATACAGTGACTAGAAGAAAAAATATCCAGGCGGAAATAGATACGTAAGTATTTTTCGATATGAATTTACCTAACAATTTTACCTCGATATATGGGGCAGAGAACGTAGTAGCATTCCAAATATTGGTCAATCGGGTTATGGTAGCATCGACCACAGCTACCTTGTGCGTAGATCAGAAACTGTTACGAGGTTGTGAAATCTCGGAAAATTTATTTCCTATATTTCTAACGCCCCCTTCCCCACACAAAAACAGAGAGAAGAAATATTAATAGTTTGCTGTACTAAAAATAAATGCTAATAAAATTAGACATTGCTATTTAAATAAGAATAAATGCTGTATGTGTTCCTTCTTATATTAAAAATTTTATTTATTTATTCATTTTTTTATTTATTGTGGGCCACAATCCTTATTTCTGCCCGAGCCTCAAAATCCAAAGGGCGGCACTGAGAGGACGTATTTTGAAACGAGATCGAAGTCAATGCATTATTGCTACAGCAGAAATCGCGCTATCATACATGTAAAAGCTGAATAATATTGTTAGAAAATTTTCACCAAGCTCATTTAATATCACGTGACAATTTTCTGCATAAATTTATAGGGTTTTTTTTTTTTTAAACGCTCACTCATTTATTTTCAGTTTTTCATTCACATCACCATAGCAATGAAAATAAAACGATCATTATGACTAACTGTTGAAAACGTGCATCTATTTTTGTGAGTAAATCAGGTCAATCTATTTAAAAACATATTCCAATTTTAAAATGAAAATACTACACTAAGAAGGTTATGATGTTCGAAATACATTTTCCTTGCATGTAAGTGTATTAACTGAGTTCGCAATCAAACAGACAAAAATAATAGTGCTTTTGTGTAAGCAACATAAGTGTCGAATCAGTTTAGGCGCCATTTATACTTGCTAAGCCTCTGTTGGTGGATGAAAAAATAAAATTAAGGTCCGATTGTCGCTTACCTTCCGCTATACCACTGAAGCAAAACGGATAATTTAGGAAAATATCAGAGATATTAGTATTAAGGATACCAGATAATAACATAGATTTGCTGTCATTTAATTCAATAATTTATGAAAATATCTATATCTATGGTGCATAAAAATTAATCAACGCCTGAGGCAGTTTATTATTTAAAAAGGATAAGAAAATATACACTCAAATGCCCTAAAGAAAACTTTATTTCAGACAGCAATATGCAAAAAAGGAAAAAGACGAAGGAAAAAAGTGATCTCATCCTTTATCACAAGCAAGAGGAAAATTTAAGGAACAACAACTGTCACACAGATGTACGTTTCGCTGTAATATCATTCCTAACTGGTGTTTATAAGCCTCCGATTGTCGAGTTTAATAACAGTTGGCAATTTTATAAGTCATGAGACGTTATTGATAAAACAACTGCAATAAAAACAGAAGTTACGATAAGATAATTTAATGAACAGCAAGGAAATATTCGTTCTCTGGAAAATATTAAATTAATTGTGACTTTTTATTTCAGTAAACCATATTTGAATTTTAATTCGATTTTTTTTTAAGTTACTTTGCTTTAATGGTTGGATTTTTAGAAATAAATTGCTGCCGAAATTTATTTTTTTAAAACCTATATGGATATATGCAGTTTGAAAACTTATCTCATTTAGCCTTGTAAAGCGAGGCTTGGTTCCTTCACTTGAACACGAATCTTTCAAGGGAATATAAATTTTTTCATTATCACCATTTTGACTACTTGCTACTATTTCATAAAGATGAGGAAAGTTCATAGGAACAGGTTTTTAAGTGTGCACGAAAACATATCTGCATTCAGTCAGATAAAAACGTATTACACGAAGGAAAATACCCAAGTGAAATTCGTTTAAACCTTAAAACAAATTCTAGGAAAAGAGCGATTCTAAGACTAAAACATCGATTAACACATTATGGTAATAAGACGGAGTTTAACAATTACCATCCCTGCGTTCCACAATTGGTTGAATAATGAAAAATAACGAATATTTTATCCTAGATTTGCACAATACGGCGCGTGTGTTGCTTCGTAGTACAGTGAAGAAGGTCGAGTTTGCACTTCGGACGTCGATTTTTCGATCGATTGGAGCCAAAATTTCATGCGGATCTAAAATTTGGATGACAAGAGTACATACCAAATTTCATTTCGGAGCCAAAATTTCATACAGATCTAAAATTTGGATGACAAGAGCACATACCAAATTTCATTTTGAAGCCAAAATTTCATGCGGATCTAAAATTTGGATGACAAGAGAACATACCAAATTTCATTTTGGAGCCAAAATTTCATGAAGATCTAAAATTTAGATGACAAGAGTACATACCAAATTTCATTTTGGAGCCAAAATTTCATGCAGATCTAAAATTTGGGTGACAGGAGTACATACCAAATTTCATTTATCTAAATCGCTGCAACTTTGAGTTAACGTACTGGCATAAGGCGGACAGGCAGACCAAAAGATGTCAGCCCATTGACGGATGTGGCCTAAAATTTGATACTACCCTGTCCCGTAATAATAGTAGCAAAAGAAAATAAATATAGAAAGCAACATTTATTTTCAAAAAACTAGATTAAATTAAAAATAATTATTCCTATTTTTTATTTTGAGTGTTCAGATAGTGTCTGCTTCTACCAATTCAACAATATTATTGGGCGAGACTTGATGTTGTAGTGACTGTAGTACTACTACACTGATACTGCGTACTGATGCGTAGTGTTGTAAGACAATCGCAACTCGATCTTTGCTTGAAAATTCTTTTTTCATCTTACTTTTACAGTGGGTTGATATTCAACTGAAATAAAACAATTTCGATCAGCGGGTGAAATTAGAAAAACAGTTATAATTCATAATAATTAGGTTAACCTAAAAATTGAAAGATGTGTCAAAACAAATGACAGATGTCATGAAACATTGATTTTGATAGAAGGCTTCGCAATTTTGCGCTACAGCATAACTTACAGCTGCATTCGCCAATAATTCCCGTTTAAATATTCACTTGCTACTATTATTATGGAACAGAGGTAGTATAAATCTACAATTCTGACACTAAACCAAGTGCTAAAAGTTTCATTCTTCTAGCCATTTACGTTTTTTAGTTTTCATGTCCACATGCATGCGGATGGACGAACAGACGGACCTCCCGCTGACGGATTTCGTTCAAAATATGAAACATACAATTTGGGCGTAAACAGCATGTACCAAATTTCACTTTTCTAGCTTATTCCGTTGTTGAGCTGCCGTCTTTCACAGGCAAACAGACATAATTCAAAATATGTGTTTTTAGGCTCGGGGTGGTCAGAAACGAGGAGATTCATCAAAATCTCGAGGTCGATTTTCTTCTCTTTTTTTGACGACTTTCTCTTTGCATACTTCATACAGGGTTCATACTGTATAAATGATAGTAAAATTCAGGAGTTTCTAAGGATTTTTTCAGGAGCACAGTACAGAAAATTCAGGAGATAACATGAAAAAAAATCAATTGTAGGGGAGAAGGAATTTATAAAATTGACAAAAAAGTATACTAAATATCAATTATCCCAATCTTTCCCGATTGCGGTGACTCGACGCATGCGCGGTAGACTCTTTCGGCGCTAAATAAGGTCAGAAGTAAGAATTCAGGATTCCAGCAACTTTCTATCGATAAGGAAAACCAGAAACGTCATGTTTTTATGTTTTGCCATAATTTTATTTTTTGCTCTTCGACTGGAATTTTTCAGGAGACAAAAAGAAATATCAGGATAAAAAAAACACAATTTTCAGGAGTTTTCAAGGGCCCTTAGAAAAAAAAAAGCAAAATTCAGGAGTTTTTCAGGAGGAGTACGAACCCTGTTCATACACGAGAAGGTAAAAAAAAAAAATCTAGGAAAAGGGTGATTTTAAGACAAAAATAATAATTTATCCTCATGTGTTGTATGACAGAGTTTGGCAATTACCATCCCTGCGTGCCACATTTGGCCGAATGCTCAGAGAAGAAAAAAAATCGGTACTTTCCACATAAAATGGCAGGTTTTCCTCGGGGGATATTTCGAGCAAAAGGGGGAAAGATGCCGGGTGTGCGAGTACACCCGATGAACACAACACCAATCTTTCATTCGGACTGGAGGAAAAACAAACAAGCTGGAGCTTTCACTTCCGCAGCGGTAGAAAAAGTTGGCAGAAAGCCCGCTCCGCTTAACTGGAAAGAGTTGACCTTCGGCTGGAGCACCGATTAGGGAATACACTCGCACCGATTCTCATTAAAACAGGTGTCGATGTGCGCACAGGAACGCCTGCTCTCCACAATGCGGCCATCTCGGAGAAGGTACAATGTTCCCTACGAAAAAGATGTAGCAATTTCCCGGAGCAAACAGTATCTTGCACGAGTCTGACACCTAAAGCCAGGACCACCAATTTGCTTCGTGGCAAAATAGACTGAAAATTCGTTTAGACTGAATACCAGCTGTAAGGTGACATGCACGCTACAAAATTCGTTCAAAACGTTCAACAGGGCATACTGATGGATCAGGAACTACCAAATTTGGCACGTAGCTACTTCTTGGATAGTATGTGCTCACTAAAAAAAGGGTTTTCAAAATTCTAAATACAATTTTAATTAAAAATCAATCAAAATCTTAACGTTTTTCTTCAATAACTTGGGAACATATAATCGCAAAAAAAAAAAACCTTTCAAAATTAAAAAAAATATAGTTTTTCAGGGGCCCTAATTTCATTTCCACACAATTTTTTCTCTAATTTTAATCAATTTTTAAAATATTTTTAATTTTATTTTAAAACAACTAGGGGGTTACACCCCCTGTTCTATCCGCTCCCCAAGAATCACGTTGCGATTCTTTTGGGATTGCTACGTGATCCCAGCTCGCTTCGCCATACAGTTACGCATTTCTGCTAGTAATAGGAAATTATAAATACATTAATTACTGAAAGTAAATTTAAATTATCTGAAATTGCATGAACTTCTAAAATTTAATTTTAGTAATTGATGGAAAATTAAATCTTCTTTTACCTGAAAAAGGACAATTTAAAGAGAAAAGTGGCTTGAAACATGCTCATATTAAACATTCAAAATTGAAACCATAATAATTATGTATTTTTAGCTTTTTAAAATTGATAAGATCCTAAGTTTACTCGTGTTATATTGCTCAGAAAGCTTCTCCCACATGTATACAGACTTACTCCAGTTACAATTTAGTCGAGAAAGGGACAACATTTTTCTCTAGGTAGTCATTTATGTCTTTTAAAACTTAGAAAATGTGAGTAATCGAAAGAAGAAATAGCCCATTTCTCAACCTTGTAACTAAAAAGGACATATTAAGGAAACATTCAATCATTTGCCTAATCGAAACCTGCAAGATTCAAACTATTTAACTCAAAAAAATTCGTTCGATTTGAATTGATTTGGGGGTTTTCAGCAACAAAGACTATTATCCCCTATTCGTTCCAAAGTTCTTTTCAATTCGTAATCAAAAAAAATCGTTGTCTCAGACTTACCGCCGATGTAAACAAACCAAATTTGCGAGCTGTTGCCAAACGGCGATTAAGAAATTCGATCCTTTTTTTGTTGTCACATACGAGAATTATATATAGATACTTTTCTTTGTTTCAGTTACCACGTTTATACGCACCCGCGTTGGGACGATATTAAATACATTTTGGTGTGCACATTATCTTAGCTGTAATTAAGAGTAAAATTTTAAAAATAATATAAACATAAACGAATAGAGCCTAAAACAATATCACGCTACCGACGTTTCGGACTAGAGGTTCGAAACTACTTTTTCCCCTTTCAACTTAATTTTGCCAACCCATTTTACCTTTCAAATTACATCATCTGCGAAAATATGAAGATAATTGAGTGTATAAAAATATAGAAATTTTCTATAAAATAATGCTCAAGAAAACTTCAAATGGTCAAAAGTTCATTCAATGTATTTTCATTTTTAAAATACTTAATTTTATTTTTTTACTTTCTCGTATACGAGAGAGTATAAGAGTCTAACCATTTCAGATCTGAAAGAGTCCGAAAAAACTATTTTTTAAATTTTGTTTCTCAGTAAACACGATAGCTCAAAAACTCAACGAGCTAGAAGGATGAAATTTGGTATGCGGTCTTTACATCAAAACTGTAGATTTCATTCAAAATTTAGATGAAATCTGTCGGCAAGAAGTCTGCATATCTTTGCATACTTAACCGCTTAATGACTGACTTATTTTGTAACCTACGGTATGTAAGACGAGTTGACTCGAGATAAGTCCTTAAGCGGTTAAATCAAAATAGCGTAGTGAAAACACAGTCACTCAAAATCGCAATGAGTCAGATATAAGAAATTCGGCGTCAGGTCATTGGAATTTTATACTTTTATCAAAGTTTGGACTAATCAGTTCATGAGCTTGTGAACATTATAACTACGGCATGCAATAAACCTCAGTAAGGAATTTTAGTATGTGATTACATCACAATTGATGATCAGTGTCAAATTTTGGACCTAATGAGCCGAAGGAAAGAGGTACTGTTCCGAAATATTCCGATGCTCCTCCTTTCACACTTTCTCTAACCTTATGCAAGTTTTGTAGCAAGACTTAAGTAGAAACTGAATGGATATACAGTAGAGTCTCCCTACAACGAATTTCTCCCTATAACGAAATTTTTAATCGGAATGTTAAATAACATTCAAAATATTCTCCATATAACGAAGTGGTTGTCTCCCCATAACGAATTTTTTCAGAGGTTTATCTTTTCGGTTTTTGTCATTTTCGAAGAAAGTTGATAGTTTCTGTGCAACCAATTCGCTCACACGTGCCTGTTTTCTGGAAGCACTCACTCTTAAAATGTGAAAATTTTTCTGAAAATTTAACATCACGAAAAGCAAAGCAATGTAAAATAACGGAATTTTTCAAGTAAAATAAACGTAAGTACATACTAGTACATATTATTCTCTATATTGGTGAATTGTCTCAACTTTTGAGCATTTTATTTATACATTAAAAATTAGTATAATTTTAACAAATTTATAATATATATATTACTTCATTTTTAATTGAAAATCATAATTAAATACATTTGACCTTATCGCAAATATTGAAAAGTTTGGAACATTTACTTAAATAACTGCAAAAATCTCTAATCTCCGTACAACGAAATTTTCTCTATAACGAATTTTTCAATTGGAACCAAACGATTTCGTTATAGGGAGACTCCACTGTATTATAATTTCTTCTAAGATTTCAATCGATAGTTGATGGTGGTTACCAACATGCTGTTTATTTGTAAAAAAATTGCATAAATTAGCATCTTTTTGATGCAATTTAGAATGAATTCAGGTGGTGAAAAAGGTTGTCTGATATATATGTCAAGATGTTAAATTGGAATTTCAATGCCTACCCTTAAAGAAGGACTTGTATCACCAGAACAAGATAATTAACGAATTGTCTGTTTAGTCCACGGCAACGTAACAACAAAACTTTAATAACTTTGGAAGGGTTTTGTTTGCACATAAAAAGCCACAGACGAGAAAGGGAAGTGAAGTCACTGGATAGGCAAAAAGTCGTTCGCTTCAGCTACCAGAAACAGAACAGGGGAAAAATACATTCACACAAAAACACGTTCACTTTTTTTTTTCCAAACCACATGCACACACAGTCGCCCGCTCACCAAAAAGGTACACGCATGGAGCGGGTGCATAACCCTGCGATAACAAAGGCACGATTGTGTGTAAGAAATATTAAAAAGAAGCCACTTCCCAATAAAAGGGAAATCGCTATAGCAACGCACGGGGCGAAAACACAAAAGGCAATTACGCAGCTGAGGGGGAGGGAGGGGGGACGATTTGCATAAAAGTATAATTTGCTCAAGATTCTCGATCTACCTGTAGCATTGCTGCCTTTTCCACACTCTCTCGGCAATAATTACCATTCCGCCGGCGAAAAGCTGAATTTCGTGTAAATAGGCATGCTAAGAGCTTATTAAATTTTCTGAAGGTTAATCGAATGGGGAGGCCATTACCTTACAGAGGAGGGGAGGGGACAGGAGGGCAGGACAGAGAAGAAGCAAAGCAATTTGTGATCAATAAATTAGAAATGGCTCTAGCAAAAGGCAAAAGAAACTGGGAAGCTCCTGAACACCAGGTAAAAATACTTTAGAGCAGTGTCTTACGTTGTGGTCGAGTGGCCGAGCACGGGATTAGATGGCTGAGGGGGGGGGGGGCGTTCAAAATGTTGGGGCATTACACCTCAGAAAGCATCATACTTTGTATATTTCGACTTGTTAGTCATTTTTACTTTCTCGTATGCGAAGTATACAAAGAGAAAGTATTGTAATCGTCAAAAAATTCGAACTCGAGATTTTGACGAATCTCCACGTTTTAGACCTCCCTGGGTCCGAAAAACACAATTTTGGAATTATGTCTGTCTGTCTGTGAACACGATAACTCGAAAACTATTCGAGATAAAGGGATGAAATTTGGTATGTAGTCTTTAAACATAATTTGTAGGTTTCTATCAAATGTTGGACAAAATCCGTCAGCGGGAAGTCTGTCTGTATGTCCGCGGTCATGCGAACGCTATAATTCAAAAACTTGAATAGCTAGATGGATAAAATTTCGTACACAGTTTTATCGTCATGAATGTAGGTCCGTATAAAATTTTGGGCCAAATCCGTCGAAAGGTTGACTGTCTGTCGGTCTGTATAAGCGCATCTCCAACGAGTCCGCCATCTCCACGCGCATGCGTATTGAACGCAATCTTCTGTGCACGATATTTATTGACCCCTGCTTGGCGCTTTTTCTTTCATCCGATTCTCCATGCGCATGCGTACTTGATAGCAATCTGTGCACGCGGAAGGATTGTCCTTGAGCCAAAAAAGAGTAGAAATCGGTATTCATTTAATCGGAACGCATCTCTTCGAATTTGATTTTTACCTAAATGTTTTCTGATAGTCATTGGACCCTGGGTTACAATAGGTTCGAATATTTTTATCCACGCGGAGGGAGGGGAAATAGCACCTTTTTCGAGAAGTATACGAGAAAGTTTAGGGGCGACCACTCCCGCTAGTTTTTAATGTGATCGCGGTTAATGTTATCATTCGCTTTGTATTATCAAAAACCTCTGGCCCCGAACCAACGTATTCAAATGCACACAAAATTATTCGTTTAGTGTGATCACTACGTCGTTTAATGTCATCAGTTTTGAAGTAGAGAATTGGCCGATCCCTCATTTTCAAACAGCGTTAGCGATTGACGTTCGTAGAATTTCTTGCTCGACTTGCAAGGAAACATCTGGGGATCAGTTTTTCCCCCACACATCCCAAAAATTTCGGTGTTTATTTTTCATTACCTCTCTTTGAAGGTAATCCATTTAGCGGGCAGGAACGTGATCGTCGGTAATTGTCATTGAACCTCCTGAAGGCATGCGAAGGAAGAGTATGAAGAATGTATGTTCATTGGAGAGGACATTCCAGTAGCTGCCACAGATAACATTCAGATATTCCTAACAGACTTGGGAATTTGCCAAGCTGTTTGTGAGCAAGATCAAGCATTAAAAGTTGATGATTCCAACGGGGACGAATGTGTTGAAGAAAATCCTCCAACGAACACCGAAATGAGGCAAGCCCTTGATATTTTGAAACAGGGCGTGCAGCAGCGTTCAACAAATTTTAAAAAACGAGTACGAACAATATAAATGAAATGTTAAGGAATAATTGTCGTCAAGCAACAATTAATGAATTTTCTTAACTGTTATTTTCGAAATAAATTATAGATAACCCTGAGGTGTTTTTCTTTTCCATTTTGTTTCTTTTCCCTTGATGTGACAAAAATATAGTTGATTTTACCCAAATCGGTTATTGTTATCAAAATTCTTAAGTCCCGAAGTGATCACATTAAGCGGAGCCTACTGTAACTCAAAAACGCGATAAGCTAGATGAATAAAATTTTGTATGCGCTCTTGACAACAAAATTGTAAATCTGTATCAAATTTTGGATCCTATCGACCACAGGGAAGATGTCCAAATGAATCTCGATTCACTCCCCTGAACATTGAAGCTGAACATGTATCACGCCATACTGTGTAAGTATAACCATCAAAATCGTCACCTCGTCCTGCCTAAGCATCCGAGTAATACATGAAAGACCGGCCGCCACGACAGCATAGTCAGGCACTGAGGTTCCTGCATTATAGCCCTCATTACGAGCAGCTCATGCAACAACCCCCCGTTTTACCGGGGTATAACGTGTCTTCGGAGATGGGCCCAAAGAGCCACACCACTATTATTGTACCATCGGGTTGGAGAGAGTCAGCTTACTTATACGGCAGCCTCTCATCCACGAACCGCGGTACGTATACGAGAAAGTCGAGGAAAGAACACGCCTTCTGGCTTATTTTACGAACTACAGGTTAGAAACCTGCATATGCAGAAGGTAATTCGCAAGTGCTCGACCAAGCAAATGCTATTGGACAGAAGAGAAAACCATCAAGAAATATTTAAATTTAAATAAAACTATACTAAAATATTTTGTGCTTACAGTACTCGCCGATGAACACCCTAGGTTTTGTCGTATTTTATTTATGCACGAGGCACACGCGTTGTTTCTATTGCAAACAGATCAAAATTACTCGTACCTTCTTTTTAACGTTATTTTTCCAGTTTAAAAATTTATAATGTCATATTCATAAAAAAAATATTAGTGATGCGTTTTAAATTTCCGAATTTTACTCACTTATAATTTCATATCCTTTACCAGTTTCAAAAAGAAATTCATATGAATTACGATTTAATTCAAAACTAGCACTGTCGTGGTGTAAAAGCCACATACCCAATTCTATCCGTCTAGCGTGTTGCGTTTGAGTTATCGATTAATAATTTTTTTTTTGGACTCAAGGACCAAAAAATGGACAATTATTAATCCTTTGAAGGCTGAATTTTTAAAAATTGCATTTGTCTGAATGCACTCAGATGTCCCATCAGTCTTGAAAGTGTTAAAATCTTGGAAACCCTATTTTTTTAAAAAAAATTACAGTACTTTCTCTTAGTATACGGGAAAGTTAAAAAAAAGATTGCTTTTACACAAAGAACTTTAGTTCTGCATTTCACTCTAATCAGTAATTGCAAATTTTACCTTTATTCTAAAATTCTAAATTATAAATCTTTTGATGAAGGACGCTGTCAACAGGCTCATTTAACTCGAACGATTCCGGAGATTAAATGGATAATGTCCGCGGACCCATGCGACAGATTCCACCTGCAATTTTCGAAAAGAAACGGTAGTGCTAAGGCCCTTTTATCAGTCCCTCTAATCGAAATCACGCAGGGCAGAAACAGAGGCGCGGCTTCACTCCGGGACTAGCATTATAAATTCAAAAATTATTTTGGCAGAGCCGACATCTTAACGCGGTTATCGCGTGCTCGCTTTTCAAATCATTTCGCGCATTTCAAATGCAAAAGGGCTCTCAAACATTTACCCCTTTGTGTTTTGCCGTCGCGAAGAGAATATTTAGGGGAAAAGAAAATTACGGTGGAGCGTGCGCTTTAATTAAAGGTTTCTGCCAGAGAGCATTTACCCACTTCGCATATTTTCTTTAATCTTTAATGTCTGATTAAAATACCCGGTGAAGCCTGGGTGACCGACATTTAATGCACTCTTTTCAGCAATCAATTCCGCTTTTCGATATAAAACAATCGACACTGGCGTAGGTAGTCAGAGGGGAGCAAGGGGGCTGTAGATGCCTCGGTGGCTAGTTTTATGGGGCGCCATGGAGTCAAAACATTTACTCCGTTTATATCATTTAAAGAAAAAAAAATAACAAGGGTGGTCTAAAAACACAATACCACGTTTATGACATTTAAAGAAAAAAATGACAAAGGGGTCTAAAAACACAATATCATGCCCCGGGCGCCATTTACACTTGTCAAGCCACTGATGACCATTGGGGTAAAAGCATCTTTATTCCAGCGTACAACGTACCTTCGCTACGCCACTGACAACGGCGACAAAATGTTAAGGCGGTCACATGCCACTTTTGAAAGTCACATACGATAAGGGGGCAAAAAAATACAATGTCCCGGGCGCCGTTTATAGAACCTAAGCCACTGTTGCTGACGGAAGGGGGGGGGGGCGAAAAAATAATATTATGACCCGGGCGTTACTTACTCTCGCTACGCCACTGACAATCGAATCTGCTATGTTGCCTCACGAAGGTCTAAGTTGGAACATCTTTCAAGTTTAACTTTAAGGGATTCGCAAAGTTTGCAATTTCAGTGCCACTACATACGGTACAGCGTTTAATAATGCAAAGATGAACTAATTGAAGAAAATCACATAGGACAAAGTCAACACAATAATAGAAACAAAAAATAAATAAAATACAGAAAAGAATCCCGGCAGACGAACTTTCTCAAGGTGGACTGTGGGGATTCTTAAATTTCACAAAACTGGAATATTTTTATGTAGAGAAACCACAATTCACTTAATAGTCGGTTTCTGCACAAAATAAATATTAAAAAAACTTTTTAAAAATACGCTTTTACCAAGGCATTATAAACGAAAAATATAATTTTTTCTGAAAAAATCTGGAGGTCAAAACAAAAATCGGAAAAGCGTGATCCGCTGAAAACAATAGGAGAAAGGTATAAAACCACAATGATTATCATAAGAAACGAAATGTTATTAAACATTTAACATATAAAATATATTATAAATGTAATTACAATTCTAATTTACATACAGCTTTTCTACCTGTGCCTCACGCTTTTTGCTTTGAACTCCAGATTTTTGAGAACTTTTTTTTTTCTTTTTTTAATGCCTTAGTAAAAGCGAGTTTTTTAACAGTTTTTTTATATTTATTTTTATTGAAATATTTAAATTACTGTGTAAAGTATTCTATCTCTCAAAAATACTATAGATGGCACCACTGAAACCTACCGAGTGCAAACGTAATTTTGAGAATTTTTTTCAAAAAAATTGATAATTGAGAGCTCTAAAATTATTAAAATATTGCATTGTCATCAAGACCCAATAAATATACAAAATTTCAAAACTCGAGTGCATTAAGAAGTGAGTGAAAAATCAATAACAAAATTCCAACCTTACATACATACAAACATGAAACATTTCGAACTTGTCACAAAATTCAAACGCCACGACAACGCGAGATAGCTTGATCCACAATGACAGATTTAACGCGCACTACAGGCACATACACGGCATTTCTTGGCGGGTTCGAAACCCTTCGCCAAATCTCGAAGCTAAGTCGAACCTTCAACTAAAATCGCAAAAAATTGTTCTTTTTAGAAGTCATCGTGAAACTAGAAAATTATAACTATTATAACTACAAAAGTTAGTACTAGCAAATAGTCGCACAGATTTTAGACAATCATTTATATTTTCAAAAGGAATTCACTTAACATGTCAAATCCATATTTTGAACAATTAGAATTGTATATAACTTAAAATATGTAAATAAAAATATATAAAAATAAGGAAGAAAAAAAAATGGCGATTTTGGGCCCTGGTGAATTGAGAATTCCGGCCACAGATTCAGAGGTGACTGAAACTGAGACTTCGTCATTCTCCACTATGAAGATAGCTAAAAGGGCGCGAAATGAATGCCACCTGTTTTCATGAAGGAATGCAAAATATACCCAAGCGATCCGAGAAATCACCTACACCTAACGGAAGGTTCAAAATTAACAAATAAATGAATAAGAGAAAATAGATTTCGAATCTAAACCAAAAAAGGTGCGCAGAAAAGAAAAGAGCAACGTTAATTTTCTCTATTCAAGTCACCAGAAAAATAAATCCAAAAATCAGGTCTTTAAACAAAATCCTCTTCCTTCTCTCTGAAATTAAAAATGCTGCGTAGGCTGACGTGTTTTGTATTCTCAGATAAATGGAAGAAAGAGAATGCACATTCTCCAACCAGGGGCTCCAGCAATCATATATCACCTGTTATTATCCTCTGACCTTTTCAACGGCAGACACTGCTGGCCCTCTTATGATGAAAAAAAAAAAAAAAAGGACTGCAGAAAATCAAAGCGAGAAACACCTCACACCATACACATTTAAAAGAAGAGAGAGAGGAAAAAAAAAAAGAAGTCAGCAGCACTCCCACCTTCGGCGCGAACGAACGACTTTCCATATTTTTCTTGACTTCTCTGACAATAGCGGATGAACAAAGCTTTGCGGGGGAAGGAAGGATCGAACAGGAGGTGGGATAATATCCCAGAGAATACTTAACGAGCCATTCAACTGTGTGCTCATCCATTTTAATTATCAAATTCTCGAGAGGCGCATGTGCTGCCCCTTTTTTATTAAAAGGCTGATGATAATAATGGGAGAAGGGTGATGGATCCGATTTTGCCAAACAATAAAAGGTCAGGGGAAACGGATGGCTTCACGTATCCATCGTGTCATCGGTAGATAACCTTAATTAGTCACTGGCGGACCTGCACTCGAAATTCGGTGGTCAGCCGATCGAGGATTCTGCCAAACGTTACAATTATAACTTAAAATGAGAACATTTTGGGACATTAACTCTTTTTAAACTTATCTGCTTCCTCTATTTCGATAATGAACTAAAATTAACTCTTTTTAAGTTTATCTGTCTCCTGTATTTCGATAATAAACTAAAACTCTATTGCTACGATACCTGGCTGGAGAACATATGTGGCCTCTGCACTAGGGCATCAGTACACAATGTGTTATGTGGAATATTTTCAACAATGAGCGATAAAAGGAGGGAGGACATGGTCATGTGCGTGTTATTAAACAAAAAACAATTGAAATAATCTTTTATTAAGAAAATTTTACACCATTCACAATTTTCCTTGAAAGTGAAAAGGTTCTATGTGCTTAACTCCTTGACTGTTTTTCTCTCTACTATCAAAGTAGATGACACCCTCTATTTAGGGAATGTGTTGTAGTATTCATTCAACTAAGGGTTCACAGAACACTTCAGATGTTTATGGATTTCGCATATTTTTTTTTTATCACATTATAACAACGTCTATGAAAGACTTAATTTTAGCCTACCAGTTTAAAAATACGATAATGCCGCACATGCGCGACAGTTAAGGGGACAACAGACAATAATAGATATACTAAACAAAAATTAAAATTAAAAAAGAAAGATAAGAATAGATAAGAAACAGCAGATTTAAACAAAAACGATGACAATACATCTTTAAGCGTACTAACGCAACAGCCTAAGTGATTGCATCAACAGAAGTTTAAAACGATAATATTTAAAACACATAAAAATTTAGAAAGTAAAAAATGTTCAAAACGGAAGAAATGGATGAGGAATCGAATGGCGAACTTTATCGAAGACCACTCACCATAAAGATTCCAAATTAGACAAGATTTTCTGTCAAGGGTAAGGCTTTAACAGACAATCATATATGGCGGGATGAGCAGTACAAAAGGGTTCAATAAGTCATATCAATGCTTTAAAGAACAAAATGAAAGATCCCCTCCCCCTTGTTTTCTTAGAAAATGGTGCTAAGACTTGGACAGACAGCAGGAAGAAAAATGAAGTTCCGAGGACATGGCTTCCTTTCACGCTAGCCTTCGATATAAATTAACAAGTAAGTGGTAGACGGATTTCTGAATCCCGAATTAAGTTACAGAGTTATTATTCCCGGTTTAATAAGAAGAAAATCAAATTTAACTTCTATGAATATTCAGTTTAAGTAAATAATAGACGCGAGCCCCCCTCCCCTCCTCATACACATACCAGGATGGTCAGCAACCCAGAAATGGTTGCGCTTATAGCTGAAATGACAAAGGCACAACTGTTCCTGCATAAAAGCACCCAACAAAAAAAGTCGTTATTTCCAACTTTTATCCGCTACGCATCTGGACAGTCATTACCGAAGTAATTATACAGTGTCTATGCCAGTGCTACATTTCCTTTCTGTTACTCTGTGGCTAGGTTTGTTTTCGGATGACAATTGAAATAATCACCAGGTCAACAAAATGGCCCTCGTTAACCGAAACCAGATATTAACACACAAAATAGTACTGGTATCATCATTGACTTCAGATCTAATAAATACCTCTCCACAGGGATACTAGATGGGTTTATAAATTGAACATGTTGATAGTGGGTGAAAGGCAAAAAAGTAATGAAAAACTCAACAGACTACAATCAGAAATACTGCGATAAAGCACAAAAGTCAAAGGATGTTTTTGGCTGTATGCTAAGGGCACTAAGTTGCCACAAATTTGGTGCACAGCCTTTATATGAACGATCGAAAGCACCCATCGGGCAAGTCGATGACGATGTGGCTAGCAAAGTCACGAACAAGAAGAGCGTGGTATTCGACAGCGTATAACAGCAGACTGCCATCTTTGGTTTCCATTTACTGTTGTAAAAATATTCTTTCGATAAAGTCAACTAATTTGAGTGTTCCTTTCATTGGTAACCAATTAGTGAAGGACTTTGTAAAAAGCATGAATGAAAACTTTTACGTACAAATAAAACAAAATAATTGCCATTAATAACACTAATAAAAAATGTGAGGAAATATGGTCGCTGTTACATTAAAATGTCAAAGTCAAATTTGCCAAAGCATTTTATTGATGCCAAACACTAGTGTAGGTTAGCTACAGCTGTTCTTAAATCGTTGTATGTGATTGCTGTTTGTTGTATTAGAAAAAAACATACAGAATGCAACATGATGCGTAATACGCAGAATGCAACGTTGAACAGGGCAGAGCTAGAGCTACTAAATTTGGTACGTAATTACTCCTTGGGTAGTAGGTAATCACTAAGGTAGGGTTTTTCAAATTTTTAATTAATTAAAAATTAATCAAAATTTTTAATATTTTCCCTTAACTCAGGAGCCTATTATCGCACTAAAACTATTTTTACACCATCTTGAAATTTAAAAAATTCGCTTTTCAGTGACACCAATTTTATTTCTGTACAATTCTTTCTCCCTAACTTTAATAAAATTTTCAAAGCTTATTTCAAACCCAATTTGTAACATTGCTTTCTGTTGTTGTAATGAAATTCCACCCAATTTTATCGTTTCATCAAACCTTTCACTCGCTTGCTTTTACCTATGTTATTGTTATGATAAAAGGAATTGCTTTCTTTGAAGATTAACTTCAAATCAGAATGTTCACTTTCGCTTCCATTAAACTTGACAATGCTTTTATAGGCTGACATTATTTCTGTAAATAGCGTGATGTAAATTCGTTGCGCTTATAATGCAACGGCTGATGTAATCAAGCCAGGCGAAGACAGATTACTCATGCTACGATTTTTTTTTTCTTTCTAAAACCCAAGTCAAAATTTCGCTAAAAGAATTTCGGAATACCATGTTCATAATTACCTCCGAGCGCACCCATCAGATTTAACGAAACGAAATAATGACACGGAAATGGAGAAGCCGGTGCAGAAACATAATCCCCGGGTAGAACAACAGCACAATTTCGGAGGCAGAACAAGCAGGCACCCACCGATGCTGAGTGAAGCTTTATATTAGAGGCAGGGAACCGAAAAATACGAGCCTGTGGGAGAAACACCGCAAGAGCTGAACTCCAATGACACTGGAGGATCCTTTGTATGGGCTCCCGGAGTAGGTCTTCAGCGGGACGGATTTGGAAATTCCCCTCCTGCCTTCTCACGTGAAAAAGAGAAGCCAGGGTGTAAAGTCAGTGATTCAACTATTTTTTGCGCTGTTTTTTGGTCTCGAAACCTCTCGTTTTGGTAGGAAAGCATCAATATGCACATAGAGGGCTTCTGGTCGAAGAAACACAAGGTCTGTAATTTTAATTGCATCAACCAACCAGCGGGAGTGATCTCCTCTCGAGTTCCTCGTAAGCTTACACAATATAGCGCGTTTTCGCGTAACGTTAACAACCAGCGGGAGTGATCTCCTCTCGAGTTCCTCGTAAGCTTACACAATATAGCTCGTTTTCGCGTAACGTTAACAACCAGCGGGAGTGGTCTCCCCTAAACGTTCTCGTATACTCCCAACACATGTGGAGAAAAAATAAGCTAAAAGGCAGTAAAACGAACAAGCGTCCCTAATGCAGTGGAGAAAAAAGCTTAGGAATAGGAAGCTTGGAGGCGAAAGGCGTGGGTACAAGTGGAAAGGATTAGCGCAAGTGAATCGCGCAATTACGGCCTCGCGTTATTGTGTGATGAGAAAAGACAAATAGGGGATGTGAACAACTTTTTTTCGACCGATTTAAACGAAAATTGGGCACGGATCTACAATTAATATTAGCAGGCCTCATACCAATTTTTATTTATCAAAGCCGTAGGGTTTACGAGATATAATTTTCACAAGTATGCGACTATACAGACCGACAGACACTCAACCCTTCGACAGATTTGGCCCAAATTTTGACACGAACCTACATTCCTGATGATAAAACTGTGTACCAAATTTTATCCATCTAGGCTATTCAAGTTTCTGAGTTATAGTGTTCACATGAACGCGGACAGACTTCCCGTAGACGAATTTTGTCGAAATTTCATAGAAACCTACAAATTATGTGTCAAAATCACATATTAAATTTCATCCCCGTAGCTCTAATAGTTTTTGGGTTATCATGTTCACAGACAGACAAACAGACACAATTCCAAAATTGTGTTTTTCGGACTCAGGGAGGTCTAAACGTGGAGATTCATCAATATCTCGAGTCCGAATTTTTTGACGATTACAAACTTTCTCTTTGTGTACTTCGTATACGAGAAAGTAAAAACTTGATGCTTCTAAATTTAAAGATACAGATTTACACTGGAAATTAAATACAACTCAATTTTTCCGACTCCTTCAGGCCCGTGGATCGTTCAATCTAAGACAAAAAGGCGATCTGAAAGTATATTTTTTTTAATTTAAAAGCATACAGTTTAGCATAGGTCAGAATGCAGGACATTATATTTGAAATTTTCTTAACAAAAGAATCATAAATCTTGTCAAATTTCAAACTATATTCCAAGATACTTCATAACGGAGATGTAAATTAATTTAATGGTTGCAAGCTATGTTTAAATTTGCAAGGGAAAATATTGCTATGGAAGTTCCAGTAAAGGCGTTGACTTGATAGAAAATCAACGAATTTTTCTTATTTTCTTATGAGCGAGACATTTAATGCATTTCAAAAATATCCGTATTCTAGGCAGCCACAATGCTCACAAAGCACACTCACAATTCGGTGGTAAAAAACTCATTCGTATTGGCTAGAAATCATATGTTCACTATGAGATTAACCCCTTGAAAGCCCTTCACCACCAAGACTTCAAAAGCACTCTATGCGAATAAAAATTCATCAAATGAAACAACTCTGAATTAAAAACTTTACTTTTTGTTACTTACAAGCTCATAAATTTCATTACATTGACTACTTTTTAGTCAGAAAGTACGCGAAACAGCCGTGTGAAATATATTTTCTGTTGCAGGTGCTTTGAACTGCTGATGGAATTCAGACAATTGTATAACAGAACGTCTATTTATAATCTTAGGTAGGTGCTTCTGTAACTAAGACACAAATATTTTAACTAGATGGAATCTGAAGTAACGGTATCAATAAATGAAGCAGCTGGATTATAGCATTGATAACTATCAATCAACGGAACCGAAGTCCAACTAAACAGAAACTAACTACTCTTTTTCATATAGTTACTGCGTTTTGTGGGAGAAAAATGGCAGTACAAATAAATGAAGGGTATAAAAAAAAGGAACGAGTAGATGATAGGTTCTCGGCAGTACCGCACCACGCCAGCTGCTAGGCAACGTTTGCAATGTCACGTTGCAGCACTAGCCCGGCTGACGGATAATAATAAGAGCAATGCGGCAGCATCTTATTTTGATAGAACTTTTCACTGTGACGACTACCGAAAGGAACTTAATATCTCTCCGTCGCCAGAAACCCGCTTCTCCCAGATTCGAAAGAGTGAATGAACCCACGTGCCTGGATCTCGACCACTCCGGAAAAAAAATCCTGGTTGCTCGGGCGACGGGTCGCTCCACACTCGAGGGAAGGGGTGGGAGGGGAATTAGGAAAGCTGCTGAGTGGATTCGGCTTTGTAATTCGCGAGTAAAGCGGTGAAGTAAGGGTTCGCACACCGGATCATTAAAGACAGCAACAATAAGACGTCAGTTTAAGCTGAAGGGAGAAATATTTCAATGCTCGCCATATCATCAAAATTGGGTAGAAAGGCGTGTTAAAATTCAATACCGAAATTAATATCAGAATTAATGGCGAAATTCATTTAGAGACCTACTATCACAAGTACCGACAGAAATAGAATAGGTGGCAAAGATTTTAAACCTGTATAATAATTTACTCTCAACTTAAAATGCATGATATTCCCATTTGGCAACAAATTATTATTCTTTGATATTTGCAACCTCTAACGCAAAAACTGCGTTTTTAAAACCTTATTTGGCGTTTTATAAAGATCTCTTACCATAATGCACGTAACAGTAGTAATAGTAAAAAATATGAATTTAAATTATAAAAATCAAATAAATGCAGTAATCGACACAGAAGAAAAAATCTTTGAAAATTGTATGGAATGAAAATAGGTTGTTACAGAAATCCAAAATTGTAGCGTAGGGTAAAAAATATGCATTTCATTCCTTGAATATACTAGCATCGAAACGGAGTGGATTACAGAATGGAAACAAAACTAATCATATAATTAATTGCCTACAATTTATGTCAATATTTTTTGAGCTTTTTTTCCAAGTGTATGTCTGTTGGAGGCAGAAAGACATTACTTATAAAACAAATTATGTATCGTAGGCTTCAAAGCCTATTTTTATGAAAGAATTAAAATTCAGGCAATGAAGAGTATATACATAAAACGAAAGTCAGATTAGCTAGGTTTTCATTCAAAGATACAAAAAAAATTAATAAAAATAGTTTTTAAAACCACACTTTTAATTAGCGTTTTAAAAAGAAGAATTTTATTTTAATTACTTTCTACTGTTTAGTCTTAAATTTAGAATTCATTATTATAAATATTATGGAATCCTGAAGAAAATCTTTCGAATTCATTACCAGATGGCGCTACTTGTATGGAATCAAAATTTAAATAAATTAATCAATTAACTGATGACAAAGTTCTGAAAACATTCAAATAGTGTATCCAATTTTATATACGCAAGCGTATAAAATTTCGGAACTCTAGCACATCAGACAGTGAAAGAAAAATCGATTACAAAATTCCATATTTCAAACATGAAACAAGTTAACTAAAAGTGAGTAAAAAAGAATTGTATTCTAATTAAATTATTAAGAGAATTTTACATTTTTATTGTTGAAGAAATCAGAGTCGTAGAAATTTCAGAACTGCTCAAAAATAAATAATATAAAAAACTTATATATTTTCTTAACTTGATTTTTTATTATAATAATAATAAATAAATTTTTGATGGCATATGCTCATGGACACAAGACTAAAAGCATTCTCAAAAAATCGTAGCAAGTATATTCATCTAAATGAAGTCCGGCTGTAACAAAGATTGTCATTTCGGCAACTGAGGGTTTTTTCCTATCGACATACAAAAATAAAAGTGATTGGTAAGATCATTAAGTACAGATGGTCTGATAGAATGTCACTGCGAGGCAGAAGTTTGCAATCTGGATAAAGCTGCTGCTGATGAAATTGCTTCGTAGCGGCTGCAACCAGTAGGAGCGTTTTCCTCTCAAACATCCTCATATACTATAACACAACATGGTGCCTTTTGTGCGTCGCAGTACAGAGAAGAAAAAAAAAAAAACGAGTACGCATTTTGGACGTGTTTCTTTCGAACGATTAGAACCAAAATTTGATACCGATCTACAATTCTGGTGTAAAGAGCATACACCAAATTTCTTTGACCTAAATCGTCCCGTTTTTGAGTTATGGCGTTTATACAGACCGACGGACGCGCAACCTGTGGGCGGTCGAAAATTTAATACTTTTAATACTGATCGACGATTCTATTGCTAACTCTTTCATCAATTTAATTTCTGTTATTTCTCATAATCGTGTTCAAATGCACACGGATGGACAGACTTCCCTAACGCGTATTTCTGCAAGATTTGATAGATATCTACAATTTTGGTGTGAAGGCGGCATACCGAGTTTCATTCGTCCAAATCATAGAGTTTGAGGTTACGTTCACAGAAGACAGACACAATTCCAGAAAAAGGTTTTTCGGACACTGAGAGATCTGAAATGTAGAGATTCATCAAAATCTCGAGCTCGAATTTTCTGACAATACTCTTTGCATACGAGAAAGTAATAATATTGCAATTTAATATTTATTATGAGATACTCATTTTTCGGGATTTTGTTCCAGCGAATATTTGAATTACTGAGCCGCCGCGCCGTAAAGATTAGATGCAGTTTCTTGCTCAATTGATATTATTGCCATACCAGTTAAATCTTTCTCGAGTCACAGTCGAAAATTCTTCAAACCAGCGGGAGTGTTCTCCCCTAAACTTTCTCGTATACTTCCCCCAAAAGGTGCCGCTTCTCCTTCCCCCGCGTGGCTACAAAAATTCCAACCTACTGTTATCCAGAATCCAATGACTATCAGAAGGTTTTTCATTGTAGTGATTGAAAAATATCTAGGTAAAGAATTCAAAGAGATGCGTACCGATTAAAACGCATCTAACGCACACTGCTAGGTTTCACTCTTGCTGTCTCAAGGGCAAACTGACGTAATTCGCTCTTTTCGCGAGCACAGAAGATTGCTTCCGTACGCATGCGCATGGAGATAACAGATTGGTTTCAATGGTAAATTATACAGGCCGACAGACAGTCAAGCCTTTGACGGATTTGGCCCAAAATTTTATACGGACCTACATTCATGACGATAAAACTGTGTATAAAATTTTATCCATCTGGCTTTTCAAGTTTTTGAGTTATAGCGTTCGCATGACCTCGAACATACAGACTTCCCGTTGACGGATTTTGTCCAAAATTTGATAGAAACCTACAAATTATGTGTAAAGACCACATACCAAATTTCATCCTCGTAGCTCTCATAGTTTTCGAGTTATCGTGTTCACAGACACACAGACATAATTCCAAAATTGTGTTTTTCGGACTGAGGGAGGTATAAACGTGGAGATTCGTCAAAATCTCGAGTTCGAATTTTTTGACGATTACAATACTTTCTCTTTGTATACGAGAAAGTAAAAATTAATACAGCACTAAGAGTGCGTTTAAGACTTACGAAGATCAATCGTGCCTCTCCGAAATTTGTGGCAGGCCCCTTCGCAGGGTTGGAGAAATGCAATGACCTGGCACGAGCAGTATCGGTCGAGAAGGGATGCATCCCAAACAAACCTCAGCGTTCGAGTGACCTAAAAAGATCAAAGGCAGAGAACCACGCAAGCAGAACATCGAGTGCTCCAAAACTTTCACCTCTGGCGGACCGGCAACTCTGCAAAGCGAGAAAGTTGTGGTAGGTTCATTAAAACAGGCCGATAAAGATCACTGCGCAGGAATGAATCGAGCACGAGAGGGGTTGGTAGGAGATGCAAGAAGGATAAAATACAATTGTAAAGCCAATCAGAATGAAATGCATTTAATTTCTTCCTCGTATCAGAAGTATGCGCAGAGAAAGTATTACAATCGTCAAAATGTTCGACCTCGAGATTTAAATGGTTTGAGTGGAGTAGCGATGGGGTGGACAAGGGGGGGGGGATAGATGCCCCGAGCGCACTATTTGAGGGGGGCGGGGCACCTCGAAGACAATACTTTGCGTTTATTTTGATTTTTTAATGCCAGAGGTTTAACAAATCAGAATGGGAAGGGGCAAAAAATAAATACTAAGCCTCGTGCGCCATTTACCCTCGCTACGCCAGAATGATTCTCTAGGTTTTAGGGTCCTCCGAGTCCAAAAGACACAATTTTGGAATAGCATTTTTCTGTATGGATGTTTGTGAACACGATGACTCAAGAAAACAATAAGCCAGAAAGATGAAATTCGTTACACCAAACCACCTTTACACAAAACTATATTTCTATCAAGTTTTGAATAAAATACGCCACCGGGAAGCCTGGCTGTTCGTGTGCATGCAGACACGATAACAAAACGCAACGCGATAGGAAAATGAAATTTAGCTCTTGGTTTTACCATCAAAATTGTAGATCTGCATCAAATTTTGGATCAAATCCGTCAACGAGTTGACCGTTTGTCGGTCCGCATATTCACATGTAGGTGAATGCGATAACTAAGTAACGCAAGGACTTAGGAAATGAAATGTGGTATTTGGTCTTGTATAAAACTTCGGCCCCAATCGACGAAAGAAAATTCCTACTCGGTTTTCTTCACAATATTGCTGAGCACAAAACACGATACATTGTGTTAGAATGCGTGAAAGTGGAGGCAAGAGCACTTCCGCAGGTACCTTCATTTTAAAAGCATAGAAATAGAGTGGCAAGCAGACACAGCGCGCTACATAACTTTCCTTGGAGAAAAAGCCAAAAATTTGTGCAAATATTCGCACCGATTTCAAGCAAAATAGAAGCACTTACATTTCCTTCATAAAAAAAATAAAATGTTATGTATTTCAGGTTTTACCTTTTATGATGATATATCTGGTTACAGATTTTTACAACTTTTGTCTCAATTTTAACACTTTCGCTGCGGCGGCCATATTGACTACACTTCGCAACTAGTAATTTTTTTTCTGTACCGACTTCTTCCTTTTTTTAACATATACAATACGTATATAGAAATGAGGGCGCATCAGCAAACAGCAAAATTAACAAATGATTGGAATCAAACCATTTTAAACGCTGGTTTTTAATAACATTTAAGAATTTATAGATATAATATAATGGAGTAATTAACAGTTAAGGTTTACATTTTGATGTATTAATTGCAATGTATAAATAATGAAATATTACAATAATATAACCTTAAATCAATTTTCATCCCATTTTATTGCAATTTAAGTCTTTTGCCCATTTCGTCAAAAAAAAAAAAAGGTTTATTTTACAATTTTACAAAGCGAAATGTTGAAACTTTTCCAGTAAACGACACATCATTCAGTCCATTGTTCAGACTGCCGTATATAAACACAGTTTAATTACAAAAGAAATTACAATTGATTAAAAACCCTTTTTAGAATTTGGAAGCAATTGTATGACTGAACTGTAAAAGGCTACACATCTCTTTTCGCTTAAACTCCATGATGTAAATCCAAAAGCACCGATTAACCCTTCAGAACACCCACCCTTTTTTGGAACATTACCCCACATTGCCAATTATTAAATAGTTATTCCTTATTCCGCTCTTCTAAAAAAAAAGTTGACCTTAATACTTTTTCGTGCATATAAGTTGCATTTCAGACGCGATTTTCAACAAGAATAAATTTAATTTAATTTCCTCCGTTTTCGCATTCCATTCATATAAAACTTCTTGTATATATAAAACAAGTAATTAAGGCTTCCCTGTAGAGCGATGCATTCTGCGCATCAGGATTTTCATATCACGCAATATACAGATGGGATGCCAGACTAAAAACATTATCATGTTCAAAAGGAAAGAATTCCGTGAATGGTGTTAATACCAAAGTTCACGAAACATTTCACTCTGTGAATCTGGATTGGAAGGAAATGAAAGGCAATCCCAAAAACCACTTTGTAACCAAAGGAAGAAGTTAGATCATCACAGGAAACGGAGCTCGATAGTGAATGTAAGTCACGGCTCGTTGTTATGTGTTGGAGAGATTCGTCAACAGGAAAGCTGGAGGAGGCATATTCATTTTAGGAAACCAAATGGCATTGGATGAAAATACGAGTGGGAGATAAAAGAATAAGCCAAGATGACTCGCAGGATAGTATGCTAAGAAGCGAGTCAAATGCAATTCAAATATGTTTTCATAAATGCACAAGGCATATTTATTTTTAGGAAACCAAATGACATTGGATGAAAATACGAGGAGATAAAAGAATAACCCAAACCGACTCGCAGGATAGTATGATAAAGAAGGAAGTTAAATGCAATTCCAATATGTTTTCATAAATGCACGTTATGTTTTGAAACAGAAACGGACTAGGTCAGCTAGTGGCATTCTCAATGAAATTCAGCCAAAATTATTTAAATCTCAACAAAAAATCTAGTGTAATAATTTTAATCTAGTTTAAATTAATCATTTATTATGAAAAAGTTTTATTCAAAAACCTTTTAACATATCAACTTATTTTTCGCAGGCATTTTTATTGCTTTTAGCTCAAATGTTCTTGCATTTTACAACATTATAGCAAAAATCATTTATATCATCGAAATGATGAATTTAGTATGCAACTAATTAAATAAACTGACAAGATTGAACATCAAAACTTATGCATTAGTTGTTTTTAGCATTTTTATAAATAAATTTCTTTATACAAGACAAAAATTTCGTGCGTTATAAAACAACTGTATATAACATCATTTAATAAGTCAACTTACTCATAACAGTAAGAACAGGTACATTAAATTCGAGGATACCAAATTAAAGAGTGGGTGGAGGGATGAATTTATATTGGAGGATATTTCATTGAGCAATTAAAAACCTACATATGCTTTTAAAAAATAGTTATTTAAGTTTTCTATACACACAACAATAAAAACTTGAATGAGACAAACTGGACAAACTCTCCGTGGATCCAGTGCTAAAATTGATTTTCGTTATCATCATGCATCATTTCTTTACAACATTATTCTCTTCATGGATTGAGGTCGATGATTTTCTGATTTTCCGCTTACACAAAAAACATTACAATTAATTCTCGAAATACACGGAAATTCAGTTCTCACGTGAAGAACATTTTAGATTTCCTCAGAAACAATAAAACATGACGATCTTGTGCATGACTTAATTAACCTCAATACAACTCCATTAAAAGAGAAGATGAATATATTGCTATCTGAAGGCAACTGTTCTAATTTAAATACATATATATATATATATATATAAAAGTAACGAAGGAGATTTTATGATTTTACAATCTTCTTTAGAATTAGAAATTAATTTATTTCAAGGTCGAACATTTAATGATTTTTTTTAATCTCTTTCTTACGAAAACCTTCTTCGCTCAGAGGTAACTTTATCTAAATGCAAATCCAAGAGAGCTCCATAAAGATCTAAAACGAAATCGGAGATATTTATTCAAAAATTAAATTAAGTTAAAAATAACTGGGCGCCCCCCGGGAGGGAGGGGGGGGGGTAGGGGGGGGTTCTACTGACAAAAACTTTTCTAGCAAATATTCCTCAGAGCGTTTGAATTAGATCCAGAGAAATAAATAACAGTGAATCGGAAAATTAAGAATTACAGAAAGGCTTATAGGAAAGCTACCTATTGCAATGGTTCTCCTGCCGCAACTTTGAGAAAATTTCTGCAGATTTTCGCCGATCTTGGCCCCAAGAACCCAAAACCAACCATCGTTCAAAAGTTTATATAAATATAACTCTTTGCCCATGTGAACACGATAACTACAGTAATTTTTATTGGATTTGAATCAGCGTCGGATATGTTGTAAGGACGGTGAAAATCTCGGCCGAGTTCGCAGATGGGCTATCCAGCTTCAAGGGGGCTGAAATTTGCATTTCCCCATACCTCTCTTACGATTGAAGATAGAAGGAAATTTCAAATTAGGCGAATCAAATGGAACAACTTTTGTATTGAAAGATTTTTCATAACAATTGCATAGAAGTCAGCGACCGAAAAGTGATTTTTAACCCCCCCCCCAACTTAGACTGCCTTTTAACCTATGCATTTGACATCTTGTGGGAAAACTCGCATCAGTTGCAAACTCTTCCACATTCTTTCATCTTTATGCCGCTCATGACAGAAATAACTTTTCTAAACAGTGCGTTACTCATCATAATTTATTTATCAGAGCTCCAAAACTAACAACTTAACTGAAGCCCATGTTATTTCAAAGAACTTTATACAAATTCTGTCTCTACAAATACATTACTAACCCTTTCACTGTCGCTTTCATGTATTTTTTTTTAATTATATACAATTTTTTGCAGTAAATTGTGGTTACAATTAGTATGTAATTGAATCATAATTTAAATCAAAATATTACCGAAACATATTTACAAATAAGTAAATGAAGTAGCTAAGCTTGGCCAATTTATATTTATTTAACCACAAGAAAAAGCTTTCGCACGCGATTCGATCCACTGTCGATTTAAAACAACCAAAAATCGTTGCCATTAAAGCAGGCTTCCACCTCACAAAATAAATAAGAGAATTTATTTCATTATATATTTTCCTCCAGACGAAAGAAAACCAAAAAATTCGAATTTCACATTCATCCAGTGAGCGCAGAAGAAAATTGAATTGCAATTCGAAAACGTGCACGAAATGTTTCTGTAATTCGTGAAGCAAAGAAAGGCTCTTGCGAGAGAAATAATTGCATGGGGGGGGGGGGGCCGGATTCGAGAAAACACGATTAACCGTTCTGTGACCTGCTGTTCGACTATCCGCACATCATTACAACCGGTTCGGCAAATAATAGCTTCTAATCGTTAGGAGATTAGAGCAACCTGCACAGAAAAAGGGATAACGAATGTAACATGTTAGTTAGAGATTGAGAGCACAGCATGTTCAATGAAGAAAAATCCAAGGTATTTTGCTTAGGGCATTACAATTAGAAATGATGTTTTACTTTCTCGAATACGAATAGAAAGTACAGCGGAATCTCCCTATAACGAAATCGTTTGGTTCCAGTTGAAAAATTCGCTATAGAGAAAATTTCGTTATTCGGAGATTAGAGATTTTTGCAGTTACTTAAGTAAATGTTATAAACCTTTTAGTATGTGCGATAAGTTCAAAAATATTTAATTATGACTTTCAATTAAAAATGAAGTAATATTTATTATAAATTTATTAAAATTATACTAATTTTTATTGTATAAATAAAATGCTCAAAAGTGAAGACAATTCACCAATTTAGAGAATAATATGTACTAGTATGGATAAACATAAAATGCGTATTGTCACATCCATTTGCTGTTTCCATCCCCACTCCACCCCGATTCTTGGAATCTTGACCCGTAGAAATGTTGCTCCCTGTAGAAACCCAGGTACCCACAACTGCATTACCCTTCACATAGCATTCTATTGTTATGTGTTATCGCTGGAATGAACGATGGGAGTGGTTTCTCAAACAGGCACTTGTGAGCGATTTGTTTGCCCAGAAATTAGAAACTTTCTCCAAATATGACAAAAATCGAAAAGATAAAGGTCTGAAAAAATTCGTTTTAGGGAGACAACCACTTCGTTATATGGAGAATATTTTGAATGTCATTTAACATTCCGAGTAAAAATTTCGTTATAGAGAGAAATTCGCTGTAGGGAGACTTCGTTGTAGGGAGACTCTACTGTATTGCAATCGTCAAAAAATTCGACCTCCAGAATTTTATGAACCTCAGAGTTTTAGACCTCCTTGTCTTCGTAAAAAACATAAGAAAGGCGCAGTTCGAGTACGCGCCGTAGATTTTTTGTGAAAACGTCGAGATAAAATCATAAAACAAGTATTTCGTATTGATATGTAATTTAATTATCAATCTCTTTAATAAATAGCTACCACAGACCCTTGCTACATGCGATAAACTTGTGATTTATCTATTCTGTAACCATTATACCACTCTGTGTAAATATTGTATTAAAAGGGATTGATAATTAAATTACATATTAATACGAAATACTTGTTTTATGATTTTATCCCGACGTTTACGGCGTTACGGAATCTACGGCGCGGACCCGAACTGCGTCTTTCTTATGTTTTATTTAGAGTAGTTTTTGATGGCGCCATCTGTTGACAGTATATAGAACTACATTTCGCGTATGCGCAGGAAAACATTATTTACTACAATCCCGTAATATTCAAATTTTAAAACAATGTTTCTTTTACATATTGTCAAGTATTCTGTAAGTTTCGTACAATTCGAAAGAAAACTCAGCATGTTATAAGGTAAGTGCTCCAGTAGTGGGCCACGTACCAGAAGTGGGCCACTTGAATTTTTTAATTGAAAAACAAGAAATTCCATCATTCCAATGAAATAAGAGATCTGCCTCTGGTAGGCTGAAACCCTTATCAACTGAATACCAAAGGCACAACCTTTATTTACTGTTTAGTTAGGAGCTAGAAAGTTTGTTGCTGTTGGTTTCTGAGAGAAGCATTTTTAGCTTATTCTTAGTGATTTCCTTAAGAGGTAACTCTTCATTCAACTATTTTTTAGCATACATTCTATTTGTTTTTAAAATGAATTGTTATTGATATTATTTGATTATATAATGAATGTATTATAAACTATCTTTAAATTAAATAATATTGATAATTTATGGATAGTGAAGGGTGGCCCACTTTTGGATCAATGTTTTACTAAATGCTCCAATAGTGGGCCTAGGGACGCCAGTACTGGAGCACATGCTTTCTCTCAAATAGACTGGTTTTGTGATGTTTAATAAGGTTACATCTTGTAAAGTCTTTTTATTTAATTAGATTTGCTTTATTTTTATCAGAACCAGTAGTGGGCCACATGGCCCACTTCTGATACACTAATGGAACATTCTGACCAATTACTTAAATAATAAATATTTTATAGTACTGTTGAGGAAAAGACTGATATTCAAGAATTAGTTGGGCTCTGTAATGAGGCAGACAATAATAACTATCTCATTACTGGACCATCGAAAAATATTTCATCACCATTTAAAAGGGCTCTTTTCTGGCTGCAGAGGCAAGATGATAAAAGAAAAAAAATTATTTAACATAAAATATCAAGATTTAATATCCATAATGCCCCAAACAGAACTTAAAATGAAAGATCGATAATTAGCATATACCTTTAATAAAAAATTGACTGTTAAAGAAAAAATGTAAATCTCATGTGACTAGAATCTATAAATAAAAGATTTAACATATATCAAGCCATTTTTATTGTATTTTTTATAGTGCATAATGTTAATGTATTGTTATTATTACTATATATAATGATTTTATTCTTTTTTCTTTGGCACAATTTGCAAATCTGTGTGGCCCACTTTTGGAATGCCCACTACTGGTACATCAAAAGTTTGCTATGCCCACTTCTGGTGCATAGGAGTGATCTAAGTTTTTAATTTTTTAAAAATTATATTACAATTATTTTGATATTTCAGGTGATTATTATTTTAAATAAAAGTTTGAACAACCATAAAAAAAATACAGATTAGCGAAACTTCTCAAAAGTTTAGATGATAATTGAGGAAATACCCTTAAGGGGCCCACTACTGGAGCATTTACCTTAATAAAAAAAAAAAAGTGGAGTTTGAAATTTTCAATTTAATACCGATTTTTACTTATATTATGATAAATGTTTTTATTGTCTTACTTTGGGCCCTAGTAATACTCCTCAAGCTCTTTAAAATGACACCAGATTCAACCTTCTAGCTATACGCGTTTCCACGCTACACTTATTTATAACCGTACATAAAGCTAGTTCATAACAATCACGCGCATGCGCCTACACTGGTACGATGACGTCACAAGCAAAACAAATACTATGCGACAAACTCTAACAAATATTATCTATCCGTTGTGAGGTCAACCATTCTTTTCGCATTATTAGTCTCGTAGTTAATAGCGATTCAAATCTGACGGTATTTTGTCAGACAAGAAAGTTCGACCGACTCTCACTGAAACGAGCGGAAAGACGTTTTCACGACAAAAAAATCATTCTTAAGAGTTTTGTCTGTCTGTTTGTGAACACGGCAACTCAAAAACGCTTCGAGCTAGATGGGTGAAATTTGGTATGTGGTCTTGCCACGATAATTGTAGATACGGAAGGTCCAAGGAAGGCGTCTAAAACACATATTCGGTTTTCTTCATTATGCTACGAACAACAAAACATGCCATATCGAGTTAGTTTACGCAAAAGTCAAGATGAGAGAACTCCCGTTAATTTGTTGTTGTTCTCAGCGAAAGTTAATCGCATTAAATATGAGAGACGGTGACCATTTATTTTTAAACTGAAAACGAGGCAACTACTAATTTTTAGGTAATAATTTGCGTGGCCATTTATCTCCACCCCCCCCCCCCCCCCTCAAAACGGGACATCTAATTTTAAATGGAGAGTATAGATTTTTTTTTTTTTTTTTTTTTGCTTAGAAAATACAAAAATTGAAAACTTTTTCAGTATTATTAAGAAAACGCCAATTTCTACGTAGTTTTTAATTATTAAGGAAATGAACGCAAATGAACATGTAAAAATGAAGCTACCATCGGAATTTTTTTATTTTTCGCTCTTGCTTTAGAAATAGTCACTAAGTAGTAGTAGCTCAGTAGCGAGGATAAGTAGCGCTGGGGACATAATCTGAGTTTTTCGTTCCTATTCGTATTGGTTTAACAAGTATAAATGCTGCCCGGACCATGGCATTTTTTCGCATATCTGCCTTCAAAAAGTTATATAACGCTTTAATATTTTGCCTCCATGGCGCGACCCAATACTGGAGCCCCTGTCCTACCGCCAAGAGAAAAACCCTGGACAAGGTTGCCGGATGTAGACGAGTCGAAGAAAGGAGATAAACGGGTATAAAATCAACCGCAACATTTGATGAACAAAGCACATTTCGTTAGGCGATGAATTCGTTTTCGACCGTAGTAGAAAGCGAAACGAGACTTCCGTCGGTTCTATCTGCGCCAAATGAAATAAAGCCTTTTCCTTCACCCCCAAAATGAAGTGGAATATCCCGTTTCCATGACGCCCGCCACAAACATGGCTGGTGTCTAGGGTTTTTCTCGTGCAGGCAATACAGTATACCCCACTTAGTTGCCGGTCGCTACACCATTCAGTTACTCTCCTTCTGAAAACGAGGCATTTCAGCCTCCTGAGGCTGTGTTTGGGAACAACGAGACACTATACTTAAAACCGGGACGTATGGTCACATTATGCATGCTGTCTTACCGCCACGAGTAAAACCCTAGACACTAGACATCCTGCATTTTGGGGGGTCGAGAAAAGGGCTTCATTTCGTTTGGAGCAGATAGAGGAACGGGTCTATTCTGGTACCCCCGGTTGGGTTGGGAGCGTCACTTTTTCCACACGTTAACAACAGGAAAAGTGACATCTCCCAACCCAACCGGAGGTTCCAGAATAGACACCGGAGTCTTATTTCGCTTTGTACTTCGGTCGAAAACGAATTCTCGCTTAACGAAGAGCGCTAAGTTTGCCAAATGTTGCGGCTGATTTTATATCCGTTTCCCTTCTTTCTTCGACTCGTCTACGTGAGGCAACCCTGTTCAGGGTTTTCTCCTGGCGGTAGGACAGTACTGCTATGTGAAATCTTTCTAGTGCAAATGACTTGTAATAAAAATATTCGATAAACAATGAAATCAATTAATAAAGAGGAAAATTTATTCACAAAACAAGATGAAATAAATATAATTTTACAAACTCTTCACGGATAGCAATTCAATACAAATTGTCAAATAATTCACTTGCAAAAAAACACTGTCGCAACATTCAAAATACTACCGATATTAGCAAGGAATCGTCTTGATTGCACTCAAAGGCAGAGTGAACAACTCAAAAGCTAAAACCTAGGTCAAAGCTTTCTGCGAGTAGACTTTTCAGGCACCGCAAAAGTGTCAGGATTTTTATGAAAAGTCTGGCAGCTTCCAAGAAAATTTAGCTGCTGCGCGGTTACTGTAATGTAAAGCTTTGACTTATTAACATATCGTTTAACGCACACGATCAACGATTCATAGAAAAAATATAAATAATTTAAATATGATTGGAAGGCAGACATGCCTGTCACTGTCTTTACTTATTTATCAATTTACATTCTCGGGAGTAACCTTAAATTTTGCCAGATTATTGACGCAATTTTTTAGTTTAATATTATTTATGTCTCGTTTTGAAGCAATACGAGAGCTATTAAGGGACAGATAACGAGGACTACACGTAAGCTGGCGCCACCGGTTCAAAACTTCCGTGCCACACTAGCGGAAGGATGTTTAACAACCCTCGACGTCAGAATATATATATATAAAACAAGTGGCTCGTGAAACATCTAAACTGGTTCAACCGTTTCTGAGATAATGACGTTTAAATCTAGAGATAGAAAAAAAAGGGATGGGGAGATGAACTGCATTCAACGTCAAGCATTCACAAATCAACGTTTTTACAAAGATTGCTTTCCAGCAAGTATTTTGCTGTTCTATTTAAATAATAATCTCCAACAGATTAACAAGAGAAACCAGCGGGAGTGGCCTCTCCTAAACTTTCTCGTATACTCCTAACAGATGTGGAGAAAAAAAAGGTTAAAGGGCAGTAAAATGCAAGCGTCCCTAAAGCAGTGGAGGAAAAAAGCTTGGGAATCGGAACCTTGGAGGCGAGAGGCGCGGGTAGAAGTGGAAAGGATTAGCGCAAGTGAATCGCGCAATTACGCAACAACGGCCTCGCGTCATTGTGTGATGAGAAAAGACAAATAGGCGATTTCAACACCTTTTTTCGACCGACTGAAACGAAAATTGGGCACGGATCTACAATTAATGTTAACAGGATTCGTACCAATTTTTATTTATCAAAGCCGTAGGTTTTACGAGTTATAATGTTTAGAAGTAAGCGATTATACAGACCGAGAGACAGTCAACCCTTTGATAGATTTGGTCCAAAATTGGACACGGACCTACATTCCTGATGATAAAACTGTGTACCAAATTTTATCCATCTAGGCTATTCAAGTGAGTTATAGTGTTCACATGAACGCGGACAAACAGACTTCCCGTAGACGGATTTTGTCAAAATTTGATAGAAACCTACAAATTATGTGTCAAGATCACACACCAAATTTCATTCCTGCATCTTTAATAGTTTTCGAGTTATGTCTGTCTGTGAACACGATAATTCCAAAATTGTGTTTTTCGGACTCAGGGAGGTCTAAAACGTGGAGATTCGTCAAAATCTCGAGTTTGAATTTTTTGACGATTACAATACTTTCTCTTCGTATACTTCGTATGCGAGAAAGTAAAATACCCTAAATAAACATAAATGATTACTGTTATTTATGTTAGAAACTATTAAGAATAAGTTTTAAGATCCATTATTTCTCTAATATGGTTTCTACTTTTACAGCAATCCGTTTCTATAAGAAGGAATCCTTTCAATGTACCTCCAATGCATGATAATATTTTATATGAATAGACAAAATTTCCAGCCCTGAATTCCGAGAGAATGTTTTGCGGCTAGTAAGAGAGGAGGAAAAATCGTGACTTGAAACGGAAATTCGTGACTTTTTCGGGACAAATAGACACCTAGCTTTACTTAGAAAATTGAAATCTCCTGACTGAGATGACTCAAGCAACATCTACCTTAAAATATTTCACTTTTTGAGCAACAATCCAATTTTCTCATTACCGAATTGATGGCAATATGTTAAAATTTATTATTCCTAAACACAAAAATATAACATATTTGTAGGCATTCATACCTCTTTATTCGTACCTCGGATATTTTCGTTTCATATTTACATCTGCATTTGAAAGTGATTTGCAAAGTTAAGTAAATTGAGATAATTTATCCCGGTTATAAAGATACAATCATCGTGTACGCACCAGCGACGGCTAACTAAAGGAAAGACTACATTTCACCAAATCTTTAACTTTCACTGGGTATCCCCATAACCTCTTTTTTAATGACTACATTTCAAATCGTCGAAACAAAAATGCACTAATGTCTGAAATCCAAATAAGGACCAGAAAAAAAGAAACCCTTCGAAAATTAAAAAAGAATAAAGCTAAAAGGTCCTTCCAATTAAATCCTTAATTGGCAAGTAGCGCTCAGGAACATGCACACACATACACAAAAAAACATTTAATGAGAAGATGATAAGACATTACTTTTCATTTGCAAAAAAGAAAGCCGAGAGCGAAGAATTTGCAGCGAAAAAGTAAAACTAATTGTTCATATGCGACGCGTCAGCACAGCTGAAAGATGGAAATGCCGCAAACAAAAATGCAATCTCGAATAAATGAAACTTCAATAATTATAAAACACAAAAAAGCGGCTTGAATTTTAGTAATAATGAGAGAAAAGAGAGCCCTAATGATGGAAGGCTAAAAACAAAAATGTGTAGCCGTAAGCAAGTGAAAACACAGCGTTGGTCCCAATAAATCACTGAAATGATGCGGAGGGGGATGAAGGAATGAATAAAGCAAAAGAGGAAACAGGAGGGAGGGAAGTTAAATGAACGTCGAGAGAACTCCGCGTTGGTCTCAACAGAATTCCCTGAACTATCTCTATCGGATCTACAGGAGATGCGCCGCTTCCATCTTTTCTTTTTAACCTAATTTCCGTATGTACTTTCAACTTCATATTCTTCCGCAAAATATCTCGTCGGTATGAAGATCTGCAACTAAGACAACTAGGATAGAGCAGGAGAAAACTGACTGGTGACCAAAAATAATCTTACTATTCCAGCCGCCCCGGTCACGAAATTTTGAGAACGTGTTAAAAATTGAACGTGGTAACGTCCTTTTATACGCGAAATACGCATGCCACTACATGTATTAACAAGACGAGGATACAAATTCAGTGGCGAATCCAAGGGGCCCTGCTATGGGGCTACAGCCCCCAGAGCTAAAGCAAAATTATTGATTTTTTTTTTCAATGAAACGTAGTAACATTGCTTTCTTGCTTAACAAGCTCGAAACTTTTCCCGCTTTTGTAGTCATTCCACTCGTACTTGTAGCGTTCACGCGGTCGAAAATATTTTCTGGCTGGTTATTTCGTGTTTTTATTAAATTATCGAAAGTATTGCGGTGTCCTTTGTTATTTTTATTGTCAGGTGAGTAAAGTTAGTGTTTTGACATGAGGTCACGACGATTCAAAAATTTTATGTCCTCGGCCCGCCCCCGGCGGGGGCGAGGTCTTAGGTTCATCACTGTACAAATTTCTTTACAAAGACGGGCAAGAGACGATATAGATCTGCACAAATACTTGACAAATATTTATGAAGAATCAGTGAAAAAAATCACAAGCGAACAGAGCGTTTGAAAATAAATGGTTGTATCTAAACGCTCATTGTACACTATCGCTTTCAACGCATGGCAGACAATTCCTTTTAACACACTATTATTTAACTTGACTTTTTTTCATGTTTGCATTGAAAACTTGTACATTGGTGTTTCCCGATGACTATACACTCTCTCCTTTAATATTTCCAGGACTTGATCAGTTAAGTAAGTTGCTTAAATTTTAAATCCACAAGAGTGGCGTCAACTGGTACTGAATTGAGGGGAAAAAACAGATGTCAAGATTCTAAAATATTTATAAATAAAAGACTAAAAAGTAGAAAAGACTCAAAAGAATTAAAAACTAAAAAGTAGAAAATGATTAAAATAAAAAAAAATTCTTTCGTACACTAAATAAAAGAGTGTTTTCAAAAACTTGTCATTAAATTTATTCAGAATATATTTGAAACAAAATTCTGAATTATGGTTTTGCACGCCAAGGACAATATCATAACTCGGTATTTACAAGGATCTTCATGAAATTTCTTGGCACAAAACATTTTCTGCATATCTGTCGGTCCAGAACACCGATACACTCCTCCGAATTCGGCCTGCTTCAAGTTTTCTTTTATCTGCATTACATAATAGTAAATGACACGAAATTCAAAATTAGCAAAATTATCTCAACTGAATTCTGGACCACATTCTGACAAATTATTAAAAGTTGTCGCCTCGGACCGACTGTTACCTCAAACCAATTATTCCAAGTCCGAGTCCAAATTCGAAACGGGTCGTGGAGGTCGATATTCTATATGGGTAATCAACCAATGCAAAAAACCTCCATTTTCAAAATGAATTACACATAAAAATCTGATAATTAGAAATTGGAAGAACATCAAGCAAAGCACCCACCGATTTTTCGATGGTATACCTATACTTCTTGCGACTATCCGTAATTACAACGACAGAAAATAAATTTCAAGATCAAACGAAATTTCAGATTTTACTTTTGCGCTCAGTACGAACAATAAAGTATATATCAAGTATCTTTTAACATTATGCACAGTGATTACACTACATAAATTGGACTGCTGTGTTTTATGAACAATTTTTATAACCCGTTTGAATGAAAATAGCGTTGTTAAACATAAATCCGACTTACAACCTGTCAGTAGGAACGGAACTCGGTCGTAATTCCAAAGAGGCCCTATATCAACCACACTGGTCCGAAACAAACAACAGCACAACCACTTGCTCCTTATTCAAAACACAATCATTTCCATTCCTCTACTGAAAAAAAAGCAAGTCCATTTGCGCCGAAATAACACCTTCATCATAATTACAAACCCAGCACACTTAGCACCACACCAGCGGCACGATCAAGCTCTGCTTTAAGGATGCTCTCCTCCATTCGTGACGTGGCCGTGAAGAAAGTGCGCTGGTTCGAACACGATCCGTCTCCAACGAGAAATAATGAATAATTCCGTCCTCATCCCCTTCCTCCTCCGCCAGCTCCGCTCGAATTAGGCAAGTCGCCAGTTAAATCGCGCGTCCAAATGTTTAGACACAGAGCAGATAACAAATAGCTCGCCTTTGTGTACCAGCACAAATAAAACACACAGCAGGAAGGAAGAAGAACATGCAATTTTTCAAACCACTGGTTTACATTCGAAATGAGATCGTATTTGTCAAGGCGATGCCACCTGGGTTTGACAAATTGGGGCATTTACTTGAGAGGAATTGAGGAATTTATTCGCGGGAGACTTGAAAGAGGTCGCCTTCTTCGGGGTGCAGAAATCTTTTCCAATAATTAATGATATGCAATTTGTTACGGCAAGTTATGCTTTCATCGACATGGGTAGTGAGATATTCCATCATCATAATTTGTTCTTTGTGTGTGCAATTAGCTGATCACAGACTAAAATCGTCCAACTCTCAAATTGAAATCCGGCAGTGAACTTGCGATTCGCTGGTTTAAGAATCTAAACAATTGAAATATTTTGTGAAATTTGATATTTTTAGAAGATCGGTCCGTTTCGGAGCTACAGTATGAAAGTTATTTTGAAACGAACCTTGTCGTTTTTGAAAGGTGGTCAGATGACGAGGACGATACCCGAGCCAGAGTTCCCCTCACTTAACTTTCATACCGCAACATGGGAGGACATTTAACCCCCACAAATTAATGTGCAAGAAGCCCGCGTATATGGTGGAATTTTGGGGGGATCAGGTCTCGAATCTGCAACGTTCCTGCCTCTGAGACTTCCCCTTTAGGCCACCGAAGGCCCACAACGGTTGTCAAATTCCACGGTGCAAATATTTAATAAAAAAGGTAGATAAAATATCAAAAACCAAATTAATAAAGAACTAGCCGCCTTCGGTAACTAGCTGTTAATATTAATAGTCCTAGCTATACTTGCACAGTGGAGAAATCGGTCCAGTCCTTGAGGTTGGGGAACTCTGATGAAGCTTTATTTTGGGGCATCTCTCGGAAATGGAGGGGAGTGAGGGAGGGGAACAGGCGACCATTTATGACTAATCTACGGGTCATGAGCTTTCAGATAAAACAAAAATTGGAGAAATCGGTACAATGGTTGGAGCCTGGAGGACTCTGCCACGGTTTGCTCCAGAGAGAATATACAGTGAAGTAGTATTTTTGAAATATCTCTCGAAAATGGAGGGGGGGGGGGGACAGGCAACCATTGATGACGTATCTAGGGGTCATAAACTTTCATATGAAATAAAATGTGGCGAAATCGGTTCAGTGGTTGGGACGCGTTCTTCGATTCTGCCATTTATTTTAAATATATAGATGGAATAGTTTTTACAGTAATAACATTAATGGTTCATTCATACTCTTAACTTTCTAGGGAGTGGTAAAGGAATCTACTTTCCTTCGTCTGTAATCTATTGAATATGGCACCCCACAACTTACTATTAAAGACAATCAACCCTTAATCACAGGCCATCAGTTGATTTTTCTTGGTGAACAGTTTAAGTACTTATCTAAAATTTTAAAATAATCCATTTGCATTATAGCAGCTAACCAATGCTGCTAAATCGGGAGTTTTGTACGAAACTGGAAAGCAACTTTCATCATGATTTTCACTTGCTTTACTCTATGCAATAAAACAGATTGAAATATAGGGAAGTCATAACTCATAGATTTGTTTTCGCAATTGGAACCATTTGTGGTGTTTGAACTTAATTACTGTACCATCAACACCAAAAGTTGTCATAAGATTGAATTGCTTTGAGTAAAATTTTCAACAAGTTGAAACATCTTTAACCAGTTAAATGTTTATGACGAGTATACTCGTCATGAAAAAGTACACAATTTTGGGTTATGACGAATATATTCGTCATGAGTAAACAGTAGTGACAATTTGCAGTTTAAAATGCAATTTTAGTGAAAATTAAAATATATTCGTGAACTCCAAGATGTTTGAAATATTTTGAGGCCCAGTCGAAATAAAAGTTTATAAATAATAATTATGAAAAAACCGTATATGGTATGAATTATTTTTTCGTAAATATATCGTTGACTTTTATTAGTCATCACTGAAGAAATTACGGATTCATAAATTGTTTTAGCCTATGCGATAAGTAGTGCAATATTTTTGTCTGGTCGAAGAAAGTAAATTAGTCCGTATCAAACCGTCACCAGATCAACAAGTATAGTACAGTACAGTGCATCGAAAGAATTTGAAGTACGTAAATATTATAAAGTTGCGCAGAAAAATGCTGTGAAATGAATGAATGTGAGTAATAAAATAAAAAAAATAAAGTCATTTCATTACAACTTAATTCCATATTACACATACTCTGTGTTTGACGAGTATACTCGTCATCGCTTAATTTCTGCGACGCAGTTTAGATACACATTTTCCAAAGACGCCGAAACAGTTAACTGGTTAAAATATGTTTTTGTTAAAATAAATTAGCTCTTTTCGAGAACAATTTTTATTCACATAGAATAGATAAAAAATAAGCCGAAGCAACAAATTATTCCTAATATATGACAAAATTGGTTCGTGTCAGAGATTTCCTCTCTTTAAACAAAATATTAGCTTAAAACTAAAAGATTTTAGCCATCTTCTTTCATTGCTTACTTTATGTGCTTGTTACCGCCAGACCTGAAAAACTCCCATTTGTCTTCAGATCCCGATTGTTTTTTCTCATTAAATCACCAAGTCGGAAGGATGCACGTGATGGTGAAGAGACAAACGGTAACCGCAAGTTTTCCTTCAGCTTCTCTAAACGGAGTGAAACTTCAGTTGATAACAGCTTTTACTTCCTGTATCCAAAAAGGGCCCATTTCAGGCAACGGGATCTAATGGACAGACACAGAACCACCGAAGCGTGAATTCAAAAGATACTGCTTCATGATAAGTTAACTCGTACAAAAAGTAGCTAGCTGCACAGTCTTCAATGGGAAACATCAGGCTCCTAAATAAGTCATATATATATAAGAGAAAATCTCTGTGAAGAACCAGTACAGAATTCCGTTTAAGTTTTTAATTTCTCATATACCAAGTACAAAAAGAGAGAAAAAAAAACTGTTAAAAAATTCGATCTCCAGAATCTGATGAATCTCTATGTTTTACACTTCCACGAAAAAATACTTGTGAAATTATGTTTGGATTTGAATAAGATAACAAACCAACAAAAAAGAAAATTTGGGATGTGGTCTTTGCACCAAAATTGTAGATTTCTATCAAATTTTGGGCAAAATCCGTTTGTGGAAAGTGTCTGTCTGTCCGTGAGCATGTGGACAATATAACTCAAAAACGCAGAAAGGAGAAAGGGCTAGAAAAATCAAATTTAGTATATGATAGCATCGTTAGAATTGCAGATGTGCTTCAAATGTTGGACCAAATTCGCCCATGGGGTGGTCGGTCTGGCTATTCTTGTTTACTAGAAAATCACCCGTCATGGTATGACGGGTGCAAATTGCCTCTTCATTCGAGAGATTTCCCGTCAAATTCGATGTGTTTAAATACATATATATGCGAGAGACATGTTCAACATTGATTGAAAGCAAATAAAATAAACATATGTTTTATGACGGGAAATATATTTTTTTTTATTTACATACTTCTTTATTCAAAAACCTCTTGGTAAAGAACATTCCGTGTGAAGTATTTTTCGTTGTTTAACAATTTTATTATAATTCAATAACCATGAAATTCTCCGCTGGTCAAACGTTGCCAAAAAATATTATCAAATTATATCATCACGAATGCACTAAATAATCAGATGCATCGTGGCGTCCAAACTATATCACGCGCATGATATACCACTGACGTAATTTACTACTTTCTATTAAAAAACGGAAAATAATTTGAAATACAAGATTAATATAATTTAAAATGTCTCGGGAACTACTGATCATAAGCGAGATAAATTTTATATCAATTGATAGAAAATTTCATTTCACTATTTTAGAGCTATTAAATTTGAAATTAGAACGACAATTACTCTTTAAAATTTAAGGTGATTGAAATTTAGGTTCTCTAACAATGAAATAACGCTGCTTAACGTCTCGCAGTGCTATGGCGCGAGTTTTATTGTTGGTGACGTCAGAGCGTTACTGAGACAGATCTGGGCTATTATATCAGTAATGTGAACGTGATTACTCAAAAAGGGAATTAAATTGGGTTGCCGTTTTGACATCGCAATTGTAAATTTACACCTAATTTTGGACCCAATCGGTCAAAGGGAGGAGGTAGAAAATACATATTCGGTTTTCTTCACAATACTGCGATGCACAAAAAGCGCCATATTGTTTTAAAATATGAGAAGTTCAGTTTAGTTATACTAGCCTCCCGTTTGGAAGCAACACGAGGACCGTTTTGAGATGGAGCTCGTCATTTTGAACTGCGGTCAGATGACGTGGGGAACCCCTGAGCTGGCACTCGCTTGAAATTTATGAATAGATAATTCGATGCCTAGTACTCGCACAGTTTTTATTTGTGTTGTGTGTGTCTTTTGATGTGTAGTATTGTTCGTGAGCGTGTTTTGTTTTTATATTGTGGGGTTTCAATCTTTGACTAATTTATATATCCGATTTATACTGATTTTCTTGTGTTTGTTTGCTTCTTTTTCAATACTTATTTATATTTCTTATATATTTTTACTGTTCCTTGCTTGCCTGAACAGTTTTTAAATTTATTGAGTTAGAGTTATATTTTAGTTAGTTTTTATATTTTATATGAAAAGAAAGTCTTCATTTTGTCACTCTTTATTTTGTGAGTATCATTCGCCACACTTGGTGGTTAAGTACATGTAAATAAAGCTACTATCTCCCCACCGAGGTGGGTCGACCCATGTTTATACTTTCAGCTGTCATGTATTTAAAAGTACTGCCTCTGTCCGCGTAATGTCCGTATCATTTTCTTGTACCCAATAAATCCCGTCCTCCACATGCTGGTGGGGCGGCTAACTCCCCGCTGGTCCTCTCCCGGCCTTATACCTTTCTTGGCTAGGCCGGGACAGTGTGGGTATTTTTGCACCAAACCAGCGGGAGGACTTAGGCGCATGAGAAAGTCGAGGGGAGAATATTCTCACTTGTCTTTCATTAAATATCTCCAATTTGAAGATCCGTAAGAATATATCATTTGAAGAAAGGAATAAAAACACAAGTTATGAATAGATCGGAAATAACGCATAGGCTAAATTGTATTCAGCTTTAAAGAATGTAACAATTATATTTATTGAAACAGGCAAACGTTCGCCATTTCTGCATCTCCACAAACCGTGCTGCCTTTTGATCCGAAGTTCCGCAAACCCAGTTGCGAAAATGAATCCAGCAGTCAGCAATCCGAACCCTCTTAATTTGAGGGTGGTTTTTTTTCCATATGTAGGGTACAGCTCGCCATACGTTTCAATATATTTGAGAAAAAGATCTATTACTGATTTTTTTTTAACACATGATAAATTTCGCAACCAGGGGAGGTAATTCTGTAGCTTCCTCACAGATTATATAATCACTGCCACGTAAAGTTTGAGAATTTAACACATTCACTGCCACCGACGCGCTGGCGTGTCCAGAACCTATTATCTAATTAGATGACACCTTCTCTACTGTAGTTAACAGATGGCAGAGAAGGGCGAATCTCAGGTGTGAAAAGTGGCAGCGAATGTGCTAAGTGTGTATGAGAAAGTGATTGATCTGGGTCTGCTAATTTCAGTTGCTATAAATTTAATTCTTCTTTTTTTTATTTACCTTATGTGCATCTCAAAATAAGTTTTTTAAGTGAGGAAAAGAAAAACTAAAGAAATGACAAAATTCAATAATACTTCTCACGGTTAAATGGCAAGTTAAAAGGTCATGACACAAATATACTAACATAATTCATCAGCTTGACTCAAATAATGAAAATTATTCCTATATATCTTCACTTTCTCTCTTAAAACCAATATTTCATAGACTCATCATGTGACCCCTGGGAAAATTTGAATTTGGAAATGCAAAATTGAAATTTTCTATTTACTACCGATTTTTACTTATATTCTGATAAATTTTTTTATTGTCTCACATTGGATCCTATTAAAACTCCTCAAGCTCTTTAAAATGACACCAGAATCAACCTCCCAGCTAAACGCGTTTCCACGCTACACTTACTTATAACCTCGCACAAAGCTAATTCATAACAATCACGCGCATGCGCCTACACTGGTACGATAGCGTCACAGGTAAAACAAATACTATGCGACAAACTCTTACAGATATGATCTACACGCTGTGGGGCCAACCATTCTTTTCGCATTATTAGTCTCGTAGTTATTAGATATTCAAATGTGACGGTATTTTGTCACACAAGAAAGTTCGACCGACTATCACTGTAATGAGCAGAAAGACGTTTTCACGTCAAAAGTGGGTTTTGAGACCCAGTTGGTACAATTCTAATGAAACACTGACTAGAGCAAAACATTCCTAAGATCGCAATTATCAGGTATTTCAACTTTATCGTTTTTCGTTGGTCAGAAAACCCTTGAAAAACTGAAATCGATTGACTGACTTCATGTTGGTTAAACTCTAAATATTTACACTAATAAAAATACACAACATACACACAAAAAATGCAATTTGGGACTTAAACAAGTGGACTTCCGCAAGAAATGGTAGGGGGGGAGTCAGGAAGTCCGTTCGTTCAAGGGCTCCAAGTTCGTTCAAGGTGAACCTGCCCCCTCCATCCCCCTCATTACTACGCGAGTAGAGTAGTGTGTGCGCCTAATCGATAGAGGGTGGTCGATTCAGAGGTAGGCTCCTTCGAACACTGACTGAATCGGTCCTCTCCTGGATACAAAACAGACGATAATAATGCCCTTTTTCTCTCGAGATGATTAGGAGCACGTTTTTATTTTTCGCTCTGCATAAAGTGGGAGGGGGAAAACGAAGCGATTTAGCAGCACGCGATAAAAGTCAGAGCACGAGGCACTTAAAAATCATACCAAGCGCAAATTTTGCCAATACAGCACTCCTCAATGCCGCTTCGCATGTTCGGTGCGTGATCTCCCCCTCGGCTTCTTCAGTACTCCAGTAGTCTCTAAAAAGTTTTGTTACTTTCTCATATACAAAGTATTAAAAAGAAATTCTCAAAAAATTCGACCCTAAGAATGTTGATTAATCACCACGTTTCAAACTCCCCGGGTCCGAAAAACACATTTTTGGAATTATTTATGTCTGTCTGAAACTTCTATAGCAGACGACGTCAGCTATGAAACATTTTCTTCTTATTTAATTCCTAACACAAAATTTAATAGGCGCACAAAAACATATTTGGAACATTCATTAAAATAAGACACAGACAACGTCTGTTTTACCATGCTGAAGCGCATTCTTGTCTACCCACCCCATACATGCTTCCCTCATTCACTCGCTGCCAGATAACATAGCTGAATCAAAATGAACCGGTGCGCAAGTGCCACTCGTACCTATTCCTCGCTGGTGCTTGATTCCTTCCTTCCACCCCCTTGGCGTTTCACTTTTGATATCCATCACAGATTTTGTCACTTCACAACCCCCGATGCAGAAGTTTCACTTCAATTTTTAAAAAATAAAAAAATAAAAAAATGTTGGCAGCACCGCCCTTTAGATTTTGAGGCCCTGGGCACAAATATGGAGTGGGGCCCACAATAGATAAAAAAAAAAGTGAAGAAAGAAAACAAGAAAGAAACATATACAGCATTTATTCTTATTTAAATAGAAAAAATTATAAGTCATTAATATAAATATAAAAACAAAATTTATAAATTTTATTTTGCTTCCTTGATTTCAGCAAATTCATCCATTATATGACTTTAAGATATGGGAATACAGGAAATCAGTTTGGATTGGTTTCGTTATCTTTAACAGGTTCTGTTCTACGCGTAAAGTAGCTCTGTGCGGGGCACCACTAGCCCCAGGGGCCCAGAGTATACGTCCCGTTGACCAACTGAAGGCACGTATACACTTGCAAACCAAACGATTTGCGAACCGTTTCAGAAATTATTTCCACGATGAGCTACAACGAACCACGGGAAAGTGGCAAACCCACCTTGAACCAGTAATCATCGTTTGTCAGTCGCCACTAGAGGGCGCTTTGGAATACGCAATGGTTTGCAGATTTGACCTTGCAGGATATCTCAGGATGTTCGTAAGGAGCGACTAATTACACTCAAACACGTCCCAATTTGAACCGCGAATCCCTTTGAATTCGCCGAAAACCCATTAGGATTTGGTTCGCGGAGAACCAAAAACCCAGTCCATATCTGCGAACACAAAGGCCGCAACTGCTCAAGAACCGTTCGTTTTGCAATTGGTACGAGCTTTTAGGGACGCTACTGACTGTTGGCTGAAAAACGATCCATGAAACGCGTTTTCCTCTCAAGCACTTGGCAAATGTATAACTGAACTGCAAACCCAAAGACGACGAACTTGATTGCACGGTTTCTAAATAGCTTTTTAAACAAGATAACTGCCAGTCTTGAAGACTCGCGAGTGAGCGAAAGCAATGAGCCATGAAGTGAAAAGACGAAACAGAGGAAATTAAGCAGGCACGCTTTTGATCAATGCCTTTTACCAAGAATCCCTCACTCGAAAAAAGATCGAACGGATACAGCTGCTCTCTGGCGATATCGTAAATAATATCCACAGGGAATCTCACATTTCAACAAAATGTTTGGTTAAGACTTTTTACTTCATCTAGATTAACTGCAACTGTAGCCTCACGCGGCGGAGGAAAAAAAAGGAAGGTCTTTCATTTGTACGTGTGTGGTCGTCTGCTGGTATGCACACGCCACAAGAATTTGTTGAACCATATATTTAGGGTGCATTACTGGAATGCTTCACGATTCGAGATCAATATACAATGAAACGAAAATAATTTTTTGGAAGGGAAAGCTATTTATTTAAAATTAGTAATTTCTTAATTGTAATTCGAACTTACATAAAAAGCAAGTTGAAATATTCGCTCATCGGAATGTTTAAATTTCAGGAAGAATAATAGCTACAAAAACTCAAAAACTAAAGAAGAATAATAACTACAAAAAGTCAAAAACTAAAGAAGAATAATAGCTACAAAAGCTAAACTCTGCTATTCTTGATTATTACACTTTAAATAAATTTTTGTTGGTGCGAAGTGTAAAATGTTACTAAGTTTCGAACAGCTATGGATAGATAAAAATAGCCACTGGGTATATGGAGAAACCAACACGGTAAGTTCCAAAACAATAACAATTTGATTGTGATAATTTTTAAAACTAAATTTAAATAGCCAAGAACATTAACCACTTGACTTAATTTTCTTTGCTATCTAATAAGATGCTCCCTTCTGTTTTGGAAAGGGGAGGTCGTTTTCATTTATCTCAGAAGGCATATAATACTCGAGATGTTTATATGTTCTACTTAATTTTTGTCTCAAAATTATAAAGCTAATTAATGATTAAATTTTATTTTTAAAACTAAAAATGCGATAATTCGATGCACGAGTATTCTCGGGCGTTTAAGATTAATTTAAGGGATTCACCGAATTTCATTAACTGTGAATAAACACAGAAATAGAGACGCAAATATACGGCAATCAATTCACTAGTTCTTAAGAAAAGAACACAGACTTCATTTAAATAGGGTCTCCATGGCACTCAACGTTCTACATTAATTTAAACACATGCATAAAAAAAGAAAAGAAAACCAAACAATTATAACAAAAAATTCGAAAATAATAATTGCAAATGTTGCCAGCCATAACAATTCACAATTGAATTAAAACACTTCACAATCTTTTCCTCTTTAAATAGGTTAATGTTCTGCAGAAGATTTTTGATTTTAAAAGATTATTCTAGAGCAGAGTTTCTAATAAGTTTTCCTGCAATCCCTTCTCCAGTCAAATTCTTCAATATTAGTAAATAAAATTTGAGATAGCCATCTTCAATTGAAACTTTTCGTTCGAAATAAGTATACTTAAATTATTACCGTTTGTTAATCAATAGTTAAAGCTTTATTGAGTTTATTCCCTCTAAATGTATATGTTCTGTTGGGTTTGTGAAAAATCATTGGGGTCGGGGTTTTTTCCAGCCTTAAAAGGATATCGAATGATAAATAATGCAGTTCCATATTAGAGAAAGAAATTTCTTTGTGTCTTCAAGTTTTCCTAAACAGGCGAATAGTTTTTATTGAGTTGCATTCGACTGACAAATTATTAGCCACAAAACAATGTAGTTAACCCCTTGCACTTGAAAACAGAATTAGATGCAAGATTATTTACTGAATATAAAAGCTCATTTTAGTGCTTCGAGACCTAATAAGTATAATGGTTTAGATTGATTTTCTTCCGAAAAGTTAATCTGCGACTTTTTACAAATCTGCAGGTTTTTTTAACTACCGAAATTGACAAACATCAAAATGATGCACCGCCTAGAATAGTGCACTACAGGAGCCTCTCAAGTGCAGAGGGTTAATATTCTCAATTTTCCAAGATTTTGTATTCAATATAAATGGCACCCTGAGTGAGAAGGGCTCTGAGAGGATATCCTACGCCGGCCCAAATCACGAATCTCCCGCACGTCGAATGCCGCGATTCTTTTTGTTTACGAAGGCACTGCAAAAGTGTTTCATCAGAAACGTTGGCAAAGCACGCGATGCGAGGGAAAATGCCTACCTATGACATAAAAACCTTCCTCCACGAAGCCGAAGTTCAAGAGCGTGATCTCTGATGGTGAAACACAGGTGTGTTCCGAAATGCGCCGAAGAAACCTCTTATTGCCTCTCAGGCGCAGGGAGTAGTAAAAAATACAGGAAAAAGATATTCGAAATTTTTTTTCTTCTTTCTTTCTCGTTCCCCTACAGCAAAAGATGGTTCTAACAGCTCTCCACATTCAGTAATGGCTGATCAAGGAGGACACGTTTTCTTATGCTTTGCCCTTCACATTTACCATTCCAAGGTTAGAAAGACGATACTGAAGAAAACGAGTAATTTTTCGCATGCTCACATTCGGCTTTAATATTTAAAAAACAGTAATAAAGAACAGACAGATTAAAAACGCTTTATGACATTACCGACGAACAGCTCCACGAATATAAAAATAAAAACCTAACATAATACAAAAGAAAGGAAACTTGGATGTTTAGGAGCTCATCTTTCATAAAACCATCAAAGTAGCAATTTAAGAGCAAAATTAGTTAAGTGCTTCAAACGAAAACTGAACACAATTGAGGTTAACGGTAAAATATACAACATGTTTCTCTGTCACAGTAATTATATGTTAATTGAATTATTACTATTATTAATGCCCTCGATATTTTTAACTGCCATTTTAACTGGAACTTCAAGAATAATAGCGAACTTGAACTTCAGAACTAAAAGTATATGCTTGTGTGTGAAAATTTAAACCTACAAAAAGCTTTTATTAAAAAAACTGACTTTAATGTGCATTACTTCGTTTTTAAAATATCATATAAATATAGGAGCCACACTTTCGCGTATTCACAAACAAAACTGAAAATAATAGATCACAACTAATTTTCTTGCTTAAAAGAAAAATCAGTTGCGGAGTCTTCAGACTCTTGTCAACCTTGCATGTAATTTTTTCATAATTGTTCAGATAGATTAACTTAACCCCTTAACAGTCGCGTCCGTACGTTGTACGTGCACAGAATTATAGTATTTTTAGTCTTATAAACTAAAATTTAATCGTTAAATTAGCTTAATAATGTGACACAAAAATTACGTAGAATCCATAAACATTATATGCCTTCTATTTTATCTTCTATGATTCTATTCTATCCATAAGTATTCTATGCCTTCTTAGATGAATGAAAACGACAGCCCCTTTCCAAAACAGAAGGGGACATTTTAATAAGACAGCAAAGAAAATGAAACTGTTAAGAGGTTAAAGAAACTATTCTCCGATAAACTATCATTAATATTACTAACTAGCTTCAATAAGAATGTATCCCTTTCTACTAAGAATATGATGTTTTTTGCTTATCCCCCAGTTCTCAAAAAAGACTAAAAAATAAAATAAAACTAATAAAAACCAACAGACTGGTACGAATAAAAATTTGCTTCAATTCTAGATATGTAACTAGCCCCCCAACCACCCACTTTTATTCCCCCAGTGCCAATCTATAACTTTTTTTCCAACATTCACGTTCTAAAAAAAATGAAAAAATAAAAACAAAAAATAACATTTTCTGTTCCAGTTAAAAATAGAAAATGCTCAACGGAATGCAAAGTAAAAAAGAGAAATTACTAATTTGTGATTTCTTTCCCAGTTCATTGAAATTCGTCTAAAAACGTTCCTCAGATCGTGTAATTCCTTTTCTTTGTCCAGATCAATTGAAATACTCACGCAGTACATGCGTGGGTAAAAAGTAGCAGGTGAAATAATGCTCATATTTACATACACAACGTATTAAATATTCTTTTTTTCATCGAAACAACATCCAACATAAAACAAACACTCACATCGCTATATTACACTAAGCCAAAGCTTTATGAATAATATTTGAAATTCCGAAACCCAATGAAGGCAGCAAAATAGAATACAAAAAAATATTTAATCATAAATACATCATTTGCAAGGACGTGACAAGAAAAACAAATGCTAGCAATAATAGTTCTAAATAATAATGCAGATGGTTTTTGTGCATTTAAATTTAGCTGGAGAACTCAAGCATACTATTCTAATGTGAAATATCTTTTTTGTTCTCTGCATAAGATCTTCTCGCCATTGGAAGAAATATATCATAAATAAAAAATATACATCTGGTCTAATTTACTGACACAGTTTACAGTATCATTTGGGGATGCCTACTACCATACCAGTTGGCTACTATTGTCTTAATTTTATTAGCAAAAGTATTGCATAGATATGCAACCATTCAACCATGTAACGGAACAAAGCTTCCGAATGCAGATGCTAATTCGTTACGGTGTAACATATAGCTTTCGGGAAACGGCAATGATAATTCAAAACAAAAACTCGAACTATTTCCCTTTTGCTACAATACATCTACATAAAGCTCTAGCTTGCCGCGACCATGAGAACTTTTTGAAAAAAAAAAAAAAAAAAAAAAAAAACACCGAATGAAATAGATTAAAATCGAAATAATTTTAAATAAAGCTACAAATTACTAATCCTTCGAGGTTCGAATACGAATTAGATGCATAATTAAAAATGCGCGAATGCAAATACTAATAATATTCTAAAAGGATCTCAGTAAAGTAGACTTTTTATTCAAAAATTCTGAATTAAAAATTATTCTATACGCATAACGGGCTTACTGGCGAAATCTTACGAACGTATCCAACTGCATATATATGCAATAGGAGATAGCAAATTAACAAAAAGGAAATCCATCCTTCTTTATCATCACCTAAAATAAAGTCTTCTATAAGACAGATTACAAAATCGATCGACCTAAATTTAGCCTCAGCTTATTATCCTAACAAAGTTTGCAAGTAAATAAATTTCAATAATTATACTCGGTTCAGTATTCATAGCTTCTTGGATTACAATAGTTTGGTTGATAGAATTTAACTAATTACTAAAATAAAATTATGAAAAACTAATGAGAGGTCAATAATTTTCTAACAATTCTATAAATTACCCTGTCAAAATAAAAATTTGAAAATCTGATAGTTTATGCTTTATATACTTGTAGGCATAGTTGCATTAGTAATAAATTCTTTATTCCCACCGTATTCATAATGACCATCAAAATTAAGAAATGCAGTTTTATAGCACCTTTTAGCAAATATTTAGGTTCAAGCTAATTACTGCTCTAATATGTAGATAATAAAGATTTTTTTTGAAAAAAGGAACTGCAAAATAACATTCTGTTGTCCAGAATTTCTTTTCTGTGTAAGTTAATTTGTCATCTAAGGCAGGGTAAGGTAAAAAGAAAAATATGGATCACCTCACCCTGCCTTAGCATCTGGGATTCTGAATGACAGTGGCCGTAAAGACAGCTCGAGTACTGTGATAGGAGTCCTAATAGCCCATCACAGCGCCAAGTCCCAACCTCTCCCGAAGGAGGTGCACTCTAACTGGTGGAGGAGTCCAAACCCTGCCATTACTATACCCACCTGGAAAGCAAGAACCTGCTTACTTATCTGGCGGCTTCTCATCTGTGAACTTACGGTGCCCCCCTCCCCCCCGGTGGTAGTGATTTGTCAAGTAAGGAAGAGGAGAATCAACAAAATTCAGTTTTCTTTCTTCATGACAAGTAAAAGATACTCATCAGCACATGGGCTTTTCTATTTCTCCGATTAAATATTATTCTCAAACTCAAAAAATTTTTAAAATCCCAGCTGTAAACAATAAAAATATACAGATTATATAACATTTGTGCTGGTGTCATTGCAGCAACTAGACTGGCATGGCAGGACTGTCAAAACATCAAGGGTCGCAATCTTTCGGGCCCGACCCAATGTATTACAATTGCATAGGACTGCTACTGTCTTATAATCCAGGACTGAAAAATGGGCCTCGCTTTAAATATCTGCAGGGAAATCCATTCTGTATAGTTACACAACTGCTCAGAAGAAGAATTTTTATAAAAATGGGACAAAATACTTGCAAGAACAATGAAATAGTTTATTAACAATAAGTTCAGCTTTCAGTTATCTCAGCAAGACGAATTCTTCTCAAATAAGTAATAAATTGGTGAAGAAGTTCACTAGCAACATTCCCGTCTGGTATATTCATAGAATGAACTCATACTTTCATTTCAATATTCATGCATTTATATACATATCAAATATATAATACAGTAGGAACCCCAGGAATACAAATAATTGGGGCTGACCTCTGTTCGGATTCTGGGGAATTTTGATTATCCGGGAAATTCAGTAAAATACTCCCAATATACTAAATGCAGTAGAATATTGACTTTGGCTGCTCAGTGAAAGCATACGGAAAGAATAAGCAGCAATTCGCACAGTACAGTGGCAAACAAGTTGAGGATAAAAAGAAGATATCCGAGTTTGTTTCTACTAATTAAGGTGCAGTATTCATTCTTAAAGACCACTGTAAATACTTCTTTTAAGTTAGGAATAAACATTAGCTTTGTTTCCGATTCATAATTGTTATTTTTACTTCATTTTCAGTAAAAATATTTCACAAAATTTAAAAAAGGTGTTCAGATTATCTGGAATTTCAGATTACCAGGGTTCGGATTTCCGGGGTTCTACTGTATCTTCTAAGCATAATCAGGAAAAGAATTGACTATTCAATCTCTCATGATCTCTTTTATAATTTTAAATCTGTATTTGAATAATATAATCTTCAATTTGAAAGCCAGACTTTGTTAAAAATAAAATTCAAATTAAAATTGAATTTTAATTCCCTTTCTAAATGGAGAACCACTCCAAAACATGCATTTATAGGCACAGCTGCTTTCATAATTTTTTTGAAGCTGTATTCTTCCAAAAATGGATTCAACTGCATTATATGTAATCTATTGTCCAATGGATATGAGTTAGTTCAAGTTTGCATTGCAAACTACACAAACTTGGGTAGAAGTTGTAATAGTGAAATCAAAATTCACAAAATGATTTATTGCACAATTGATTTGTGCACCAGACTGCACAATTAAGTCCAATTATTATTTGTTATTCATTAAATTAATATAATGTAATACTTTTTAATCTAACATCCACACACCCTCTCTTGCAACACCATCTCGCAAATCATGCTAAACTTTAAAAATGAACTTGTAATAAAGAGAAAGAAATAAGATTAATGTGATCTTTCCCTGAATTCATATATATATACCATGTTGCCATCTATGAATGGAAAATGGAATTCTAAAATTTGAAAATGTTACCTTAAAATTTAAAAATAAAAATTTCAAAATCATCACATTTAAGTCTGATAAATTCCGAAAAGAATGATAAACACATATGAGTAGGATTTAAAATAAACACAGTATACTGTGTTTTATAAAAACAAAACAGATTTTGACATATATCATTTCTTTCTCTCTAATCTGAATTAAGATAAAGCGGTGGTGGATAAAGTTTATAGATAAAGTGGATTTAAAAGCATGTAAATATTCAGTGTATTTAAATGAATATCAGATAAAGATGGTGGACTTACACAGAATGAAATTTTGATAAAAGAATTGTATAAAAATTTAATTCCCCCTCCCTTTTCAAAGCTAAAAAACGAAAATCATTGTGAAAAGTTTTTTTATTTTCTTTATAATCATGCACAATTTAAATGTTACTTTCTTAATAACTTAAATAATTCCATTTTTTCATCTAAAGAGATTTTGCTAGAAAATAGTTTGAGATGGTGTTACACATTTTAAACTAGAAACTAAAATCAGACTTGCAATAAATTAATGTCACCATTCAAAATGTTTGCTGAAATTCATATATAATAATTTGTAAAAAGTGCAATTTCTACAATAAATATAAATACAGAACGAAACAAAATATGCAAGCATATTGACAAAAATACATCTCTGAGAAGGAATACAAAAAAATTTATTTCAATTCAATCGTAATAAATTATACAAAAGACATGAATGGAAATCTTTCTGTAGCACTAGCAAACAACTGAAAAGTCTAATACCATTAATTACTCTAGTGAAATTAATTTCACTTCATACTCGGAATATTATTAAAAATATAATTAAATAAATTTAATAAAGAAATTAAATAATTAGCATACTACAAAATAATTTATTTTCTTTTAATTATCTACTATTTTTTAGTTTTTAATTTATATTTCATTACTGTAAATATTATAGAATTTTGGAATAATTTTTTTCTCAAATTCCCCACTAGGTGACAGTACTGGTATGAAATTAAAATTTAATTAAACTTTTAACTGTTAAAATTTTCTCAAAATATTAAAATCATTTACTGACATTGAGAATACAGAAGTGTACAAAATTTTAAAATTCTGACACATCAGAATGCGCGCAAGTGAAAAATTGATCCATCTTTAAAAACACGAAGCGAATTGGGTTAAATAAAAGTGTGTAAAATGTGCATTGAGCATAAACTGCCTTATTACATCAACTAAAAATCACTATTTTAGATTCACATGATTAATTAATGAAAAAAAAATGCTGGATGAACTTCAAATATAATTTTAAAATTTCAAGGAATGTGACATTTATAGAAACTGAAAAAAAGAAAGAAAAAATTTAAAAAATTATCTGGATTGATATTTTTTAAAATTTTCACCAAAAAGTGCCATAGATGTGTCAATAATTTTCAATGATTTGACAACTGCTAATTTTACAATATTTGATAACATAATGAATCAATGTTTAAATCTAAAGATAATTAACTATGGTATCGAGCAATCTATATACATCATATGGAGCACCGCTGCATTACGAAATCTTATATCTCTTCATAAGAGTATATTTAATTAAAATAGAATTTTTGAAGTTCAAATTAAACAAGTGAAAACCAAACTCTGAAATACGAGGGCAAATCAATAAGTAGGTTACAAAAGCCAACAAATAAAAAGGAAACCAAGATATTTATTTGAAAAGCACGTTTATTTCTTTACATATTCGCCATTTACATCAATACATTTATCCTATCTATGTCAGTTTTTCAATATCTGATGCATAAAAGTCATTGGACTGCTGTCTCAGCCACTTATGTACCTCATGTCCAGCAACAGAGTTGTGAAATGCTTGCCTCCTAGGTGCAATTTAAGTGAACCAAACAGGTGATAATCTCTTAGAGCTAAGTCTGGGCTGTTAAGCTGATGTTTAAGAAGTTGCTACTGAAGTTCTTCGATTTTCACCTGAGTTAATCGAGCTGTATGAGGACTTGCACTGTTGTAATGGAACAAGATTCCGCAAGTCAATAGGCCTGGACATTTTCTTTGAATTGCATCCCAGAGTATGGTCCCAATGTTACAATAGGAGGTAGCAGTCACAGTTTAACTCTAATTCAGGAAATGACTGAACAAAACTCCTTTAGAATCCCAAAATAACTATCAGCATTCATCTTCCAACGTACACTCCCTGAGCACAGTTGCCATTTTCAAATGCAGCTGTGCATGTGTATAACTGTTACCTCATATACTCAAAATGAACATCATATAATTGGATTCAGCTGCCAAATATGCTATTGACATATTTGGCAGCATAAGCATCAAGTTTAGTTTTTACAACTGATTAATGAACTCTAATATCAGTTTGTAACCTACTTACTGACTTACCCTCATAAAAAAAACTTCAGAAGTTAACACAAAGTTTTCCAACATTTAAAGGTTATTTTTCAGCTTTATTTATTTTTTCCCCTTACTGCTTCAATAGCATAAGTGTCCAATGCATCTCACCTATATTTCTAAGCAAATTCTAACATACCTAGAGGCACTGATGAAATTCCAATACATCAAACATATCACATTTTTAATTATCTTTTCGAATGTTAAAATACTTCATATATTCCATCTTTTACATTTAAGTAAATTCATGTTGCAAAAATAAAATGAACAGCAGCTTTTTTTTTCAATCATGGGAAAATGAATCAAGTTTAAAATTCAAAAATTAAAGTCAAAGTCAGCATCTATCTTTGCACTTTGTTTAAAAACTAAACTTGAAAAAGCATCCATCAGATACATTCCTAACACATAATTTTCAACAAAACTTATATGAACTTTTAAGAAAGCCACAAACAAAATTTTCCCTAGTTTTATTATGATTAAATATATTACACTAGGAAAAAAATTCTTATAACAATTTTGAAAAAACAGAAGAATTGAAACCTCTAAATAGTAATCTTATAACGATTGTCCTAGCATTCATGTTTAAATTCTGTAAAAAGCTCTGGACTATTTTACTTAATTTTCTAAAAGCTTTCTTTCATCAAGTGTATTAAAGTGCAAATAAAATGTCTTGAACAAAACTTTCATATATACAAAAACTCTATACATATATATATATATATATATATATATATATATGATACCTTCAGTACATTTAAAACAAATATAGATGAACAAGTGAAAAATTTCAGGTATAGAGCAGTTTAAGAAACCAGTAAGAGTGATTTAACACTCAACTGACACATATTCAAGAATGCTTTATTGTTAACATAGTTGGCTGAATATAATATTAACCCCTTAACAGCATATACCAAGCTCAATTCATGCATCAAATTATGGCATTTTTACACTTATCCAAAATTAAATCATTCATAGGCATTATCATTACATTCAAAAGTGGAAGGTAATCATCCATCAACATCTCAAGCGGTCAATATGCTCGTATTTGAACACAGCAAGGGGTCATCTAATAAAATAGTACAGAATACCACACTGTTAAAGGATTAATTTTTTCCTTATGGAAGGTGCAGATCTGTATAGCAGAATCGGTATTCCAAGCTTGAATGTTGGCACTATTCCCTTTGAGGCAACGATCATCTCCAAAATTTGGGATGAGAGTTATTGCTAAGGTTTGGAAGGATTTTGTCTAGGTCCTGGCTAATAGGATTGTACCTCAGAATTTTTACCTTTCCTTACCAGCCAGTACAACTGCTGTACCAATAAAAATCAGAATTTTACTCCTCCAGTTGAATTACTCAGTCTCTGTTCCAATCAGTTAAATGATTTTTTTACTTTCCAGACTTATTTAATTACCTAATATACAAAGGCAAGTTTGACTGCTAATGAGGGAAAACAAGAATAGGGAAGTCACAGGGGTTGATAGAAACATTTTATGTTCTAATTACTTTAAAAGAGGAGCAAGCACTTTCTAGTTTCTCTCCCAAAATCCATACTGTAAAAAGCTTTCGAGTTTCGTTCAGCCTGTAATTTAACCCTATTGACCCAAATTTTGCACAATTAAAATTTAACTATGAAAAGTAGTTTAATGTAATGTTGACAAAAAATGCAAAGATTTTTTTAAAAATTGTAATTCCCTTTGTTATCCAATAGGGAATGAAGTCTAATCTCTGGACGTATATGCTCATTAGGGCCGAAAAGGTTCAAGATTAACAGGACATTTTTTACCTTTCTTACTATGTCATAATTCAATATAAAAGATATTAAAGATGGGAGAATTAGCACGAAAATTTTTTATCCATGGTTCCTGAAAAAAAAAAAAAATTGTCCAAAAAATGAGCTTAATAGTGTAAGAAAGATAAGAAATGTGGTAGATTGTTTAAATAAATGAAAGAAAATTATACTTTTAATTTGAGAATTATTTTATTAAAATTTGAGCATTATTCCATAAATCTAAAAATATTAATAAACATTGTTCAGTTTCCTGTCTCCACAAAGTTTCGAACATATTGAAAAAATGAGCACAAATAATTCTATTGAAGCTGCCCCTTGTTACATAAAATATCATCCAGAACAAAGTTTCATAAAGGAGAATTCATTTGTCATTTCCTGTAATATAATATTTTTAACAATGGACCAATGTTTTGATAAACATTCGCAGTTAATAAATATTTTAACTTTACATACACTTAATTACATACGTAATTTCTCTATTTATAAATATTTAACAGGTACCTTCATCATCTTGATGTGCTTAATATGTCTTATGGTGTTTTTAAGACTGAATGTTTGCGGCTTTTGTGTTCTTGAAGTGTTTTTATTTCTTTTATTTCATGTACTTTTTAAATTCATGTTGTGTTTTTTAGTGATTTCTGTGTCTATCTGTTGTTTTTATTAATCTGTGTTTTACGGCTATTTTAGAGTTTGTTTCTGTATCATGCACTCTGTAATTGGAGTTTATTCTGTAGTGTGCATTTTCTAAATAAATAAAAATTTAATGTTAAATGTTCTGAATTATGTACAATGAGAATATGTGCTACAGTATTAATTTCTTCTTACTAATCAATGGTGCTGGTGATAATAGCATGAAGACTGATACAACTATGTTCTATCCAAAGTACAGTAACGGTGCTAGGCAAGGTTAAAAGTGTGTATAAAGGATGAAAATCTGATTGATTTAGAGAATCTCCCATCATCTCAAATGATTCAAATTAATTTTATAATTGTTTATAAAACCCCTCGAGGATGGCTGCATGCTTAACATTATGAGCAGCTGGCACACCCATGTGACAGCCGTCTTTAAAGGGTTAAATCCAATTCCAAATTTCAGAAAGTTAAGTTAGGTACTCTGTATTGTTGAAAAAATTAATAACAGAGGTAGTGGTTTTCACATTTCCCAGTGGAAGAAGGCCATAAATTTTGAATTTAAAGGTCCTTCCTAACAGCAGAATCTTCAAGAACAGAATTTACTAATGTGAATTTCAATGCTTCTGGTAGAAGAAACCTACTAAATAGCTGATCTTGACATGGAAGATAATGCAAAGCTCTTAAAATAAATAGAGGAATGCTGCATTAGGTATACCATATTTAATGATTAAGGAAAAGTGCATGTTCCTTCACATAAATTTACAGAAGGGGAGGGGATCATAAATTTGTTAGCTGGATAAATTAAAGAACTGTAAAAATTTTAAGTAAGTTCAGAGGACAAACATAGGTTCCCAGATCTAAAGGACTATAAAATCGAGTACATTATTATTAATTTTAAAGATAATTCTTTGTAATTCATATTTTAGGAATCCATCATAAAACACCCATATTTAATTCTACATATTCATTAAGCTATGCCATTAATTTTTACTTTCATGATTTAAACAACGATTTTAAAAAATTTTATCATTTATTCCTTTAATTATCTCCAACCCAAAATATTGACAGACATGACACAATCTTGGAACAAAAAAAGCTGAACTTCATAAATAATCAGTTGTGCCAAAAATAAATATCGAGAAGTAGTAAAATAAGTATGATTAATTGAACAATAAAATAAATAAATTTCTACAAAAAGTGCTTTAATATTAAAAATATTGTACAATTATTACATAACAGAAAATTTAAAATTATAAAATCCGATGCCGAAAAAAGCTGAAATCCGCATTTCCGCGGAAATGTGTCATGTCTGTATTGATCATTGGTAAGTATATAATAGTTCAAATGAAAAAGCAAAATAATAATCTACAAAATAAATCCTCTTGGTTTTATGTTTTAAAACTCCCTACTGTTTAAAAATTAAAGCTAATCCTAAAAAGAAAATAAAGGATAAAATATTTGGATTAAATTATTATTAGTTATTCAAAATAGATTAAATGGAAAAAAAATAGAGAATGCATCCAGGACATGCATTTTATAAAAACTGGAAAAGAGGCAACAATAAGAAGTGGACACAAAATCAATTAGGTGATCACACTAAATGCCAAATAAGCTCAAATGTGACATTTATTAAAAGCAAATAGACAAATGTAATAGATAATTTTTCCAACAAAAATGCCATGGGGAGAACAGGCAATATCATAAATAGCTGTTTGTTTCTACATCAAAATATTAACACTATGAACTTACTATAAAAAGCATGCTTATTTCACTACAAACTCTTATTTACAAATTATAAAAGTGTCACTTACTTTCATTTATCCTTATCAATTTTATGATAAGAATAGATTCTATTTAAATGCTTACATTTCTATAAATAATTATCAAAAGTTGGAAAAAGTAAATATAGAAAAAATATTTGCAAATAAATTTAACACATGTATTCATTATCTTTATTTACGGTAATTTTTAAACAACTATATATTAATAATAAAGCAGTAAATTTGATGTTCTAGACACGAAAAATCGAAATTATATTAAAATGAACAATTAAGAATTCTTAAAACATTGCTTTAAGGAATAAATATTGTCGAATTAAATTCATCTAGAATAAAAAGAAAACATATCAATTTTTAAAATTCGAATTAAATGAAATATAATTTTGACAGCTATAACAATACATTCATGTAATAATTGCACCTTTATTTCTTATTCATTTAAGGTAAGAATTGCAAGCAGATTATATTAGATTCCATCAATTTTTATTTTACTTTTATTATTCAAGCTACACTGTAGTAGTTAGGCCTATATGAAACTGAAACAAGAACTAAAAAATCCGTAAAACAGCAGTGTTTTCAGTATTAAATCTATCGCCGAAATGAAATAAAATCTTTTTATACATCTAAATTCCAAAATCACATTTTTTTAACTGTTTATATTGGTAAAAAAGATTTAAATATGGCTGATCTTAACATGGAACAAAGAAAATAAATATCGAACTCGCAATGCACTATATCACATATTCACAATTTTTTAAAATTTAATCCATAAATATCGCTCTAAAATGTTTAAAAATAAAAAAAAAAAAAGAATGCATATTCTAATCAGTTTGTTGCAAGACTGTTTATTTATAGATGCATTACAGCACTCAGTGCATTGACAAGTAACAAATTTTTACAGAAATTGAATTTTGCACAAACCAACTTACAAAATGAGATGGGTGATTAATTATTTCATATATTTTTACATGTTCTGAAACGAGTCAATTAAGAAAAACATCAGAAGTGTAAACAGTCAGTAGAGTTCGATGGACTGTTCAAATCAAATTCATTTAGAACTTAATTAGCATCTGAAATGGAAGATGCATCTCATAAGGTATAGATTTGATGTTTACGAAATAAATTAGTAATTATTTTAAGATGTTCTGGTAAAAGGAAATCCCGGTAACGCATCCAACAAATATGGCGTCCAGCTTGAAGATCATTAAATGGACGTTGATTTTTATACACACTTGTGTTTAGATCTTTATCAAAACTTCACGACAGTGCATTAAATTGATGAATATTTAAATATCGATTCATAATCATAAAACTGTACAACTGTACAAAAGTTAGAAGACTAAATTTTACAGGAACTCAAAGAGATGATTTTTTTTTTTTACAGTGGTACCTGATCAAAGAGTGCAAACAGGCAAGACAATTGCATGATCAAGAGCTTCTTTATTATGCATTTTTGCTTTTAATTAATAAATAAACAAAGTGGCTTTTTCTCACCTCTACAACCTGGCGATGAAGTGGACTGGGATTCGGGCGATATCCTATTGTCAGGCGACAGCCGTGTTTTGACTTTTGTTCCATCGCTTGACCAAGTGACCGGTGGTGAATTCGAAGGGCTACTCTTTAGACATCTCGTAGGACTACAAGTCTGCATTAAAGACAATGGAACTATTGCCCTGATAGGACCCTGCTTTGTAGCGGTACCACCGGGAGAAACGTTTTTTCGCACTCGCTGCGACTGTTGGCCCGACATTGTATATTTTTTAATTTATAAAAGCTCTTGCATTCGTTATGAGAAGATCCTAAATTTATTACTGAACTATCCAGAGTTCAGAATTGACAAATAAAAATTCCCTAATACGATGCTTAGAGAACATAGTCTCTCGGAGATCCCCAGTTCTCTCTCTTCCACCGTCACACTCACCGCTCCGTCTGTCAAAATAGTGCGTAAGGAGCAACATACAACATCTATGGATAGATGTAGTAGAAAATACAGGGTTGCTTTACTCTGCCTTCTGCTCGTGCACACTAAAGCTCGCCAAGCAACAGAAGAAAACTGCCAAAAAGCGCCAATGAACTTTCAACATGGCTTGCCAAACCTGCAAGCCAATTATTCAATGAGCTGAAGTTGCACCTCTGTTGAACGTACATCGTATAACACCTTCTTTGATAGTTGTGTATAGGTCGAAATCTAAAAAATGAGTTATTTAGAAACTGCAAAAATAAAATGATTTACAAAAGATAATTCTGGAACGTCCATTAGAATACTTCAATTATTATTTACGTGACCATTATACGGTGTTAAGGATGCTTTAACTTTGAACTAGGTTAGTTCAGTTATTGGAACAATGTTCAGTTGAAATTTCAAGCATAGGAACAAGATAATATGCTTCACACAGTATTTTATAAACGTTTGTTATTCGTTAATCAATCAGATTTCGTGCTACTTTTCTAGTTAAAGAAAATATTCAGGAGTCAAGAATATAACTGCAACACTGCAGCGAAAATGTTTTTAAACACAATCGTTAAAAAAATCGAATCCTTCTCCATGTTATCTCTATTTAGTTCTTTGTAAAACCTAACTTAATTTGCTTTTAAAACGTTTCTTCATTTTTTCATAAAAATGGGAATGCAAACAGAAAGAGAAAGAACGCCCCACAAAAGTAATCGGTTACCAAAACATATTTGAAAAAATTCACCGATAACATTATTATCTATTTCTCTCTCTCTCTTTTTACATAGTGCCGACGTTCAAAATATTTTCCTCTAAAATTTCTTTTGTTAAAAATAGTAATTAAGATAATAAGTCAAATATAATTATGAAAAAAATTATCAATATTTCTCATTGTTTAATTGACACATTTATGTTGTATTTTAAAATGTTGTAAAAATTATTAAACTGAAAGAGCAAATATGAGCTAATAATATAGGCTTTCTCTTTCCTGTTGTATATGATATGCAGAAACATGAATGTGAAAGAAAAAAAAAGCATTTCACTTCAAACTGAAAGAGACACTAAGCGAAATTTACAAAATCTTCGTTTCCAAATTTAAATTTTTATTTTAAGCTCAAAATGTGCAGATCGTACTGGGGAAAAAGAAAATCGCTTATTTTTATATTCTAAAATTAATATTTTCATAGCGCAAAAATCTTTCATTTTTGCGCACAGAAAATATTAATTTTAGAGATTAAAACGCGAACACTAAAGTTTTTACGCGAACGATTTATACCTCATTATACCCATAAAACCCTTTCTATTGCTTTTATTTTTACATTTTTCATTATGTAAAAGAATGAAACAAATAAAGAAAGGAATCCATTGTTTAAAATTTTACAGTTTCCGTTGCATTGTCTTTTCGACACTTCGCTGCCAGATAACTTATTTAATTTGACAAATCTGTGAATTGAAGTTTAAGAAAATTGCTTATTCACTCTTAGTGAGAAACCCAGACAGTCTTCACAGAGTTCAGTGACACTATTATTTAATATTTCAAAATCTGTATTGATATCTTTTTTTTTTTGTAATTTCAGTTATTATTCGAGACACGTATAGATTCAAGCTGTTCAGAAGATTTGAATAACTAAGAATAGATATAGGAAAGAAACTGCTAATCGTATGATCTTATGTATCTTTAAAGTGGGATTTTAATCAGTGGATATAAACCAACTTTCATTTTGGAGTTCTATTAGAAAACAATAATGTGAATTAGAAACGGCTTTTTTAAACTCATTTTTTTCGAATTGAAGAACAAAAATTAAGAGCTTCTGTTCAGAACGCTAAAAGGAATTTCCAAAGAGAAAAAAATAGTATCATAACAAGGCTGCTTTAAATATACTTAAATCTTGTTTGCTTTATCATGTGGGGTTTTTTTATCCAATGTTATTTTTATTTTACTCTTTTCTTCTTATTATTTTTGCTGCATGTGGATAATTTGCCAAGTAGTTGATTGTTCATTCTCAAAACCAGTTCCAATAGAGGAAAAAAATTCTAAAAACATGGTTCCTAACTAACTTTTTTCGGTAAGATTTTAGTTGGAGAAATATCTATACTGAATTCAACAATAGGTTTAATAATTCATTCTTTGAAGACAAAACTGTTAGTAATAAAATATATTAACCCGTTTAATACACTACGGTTTCCAAAAATTAAGGAAAAATCAAAAAAATCACTTTCCATAAATTTATTAGAGCATTTTATCTTCGTTTTTATTTAATTATAAGATCGTATTACACGTGATGTGTATTTTTGTTAAATTTATTGAGTGCTTCCCTATTGATTTTAATTCATAAATTAAATATATGTAATTTGAAATTAAGGTAGTTCAGTTTGTGTGTGAACGTGCATTAATAAGAACATCTTTTAAAAAGGAACATTCACTTTTGAGAGATAGAATTCGTTTTAAGCTTTTCAGAGTTTTGATTCGTAATTCTGGAAGTATACTGAATATCTTCTGACATCCTCTCTATAACTGAATATTGAAAGTGAATATTGATATTAAATAAATTGAAAATGAAATAAAAATAAAAATTAAATGTGTTATAGGTATGAAAAGAAAATTGTGATAATGTAGTAATATAACGCATAAAAAAACAGTTTATTCGGCTTCAAGTGTTTGCAGAAAAATATATCAAAACTTTGCGATGTTTACAGTGGCGAATCTAGGAATCGGATCTGGGGGGGGGGGGGGAGGGCATAAAAATTTTGTATCGTCGTGACGAATGTCAAACCTCATGGCTTATGTAAACCAAAACTCTTTAACTTTACAGACTTTACTCACTTGACAATAATAATCATAAAGGACAATACAATACTTTCTGTAATTTAATAAAAATTACAATGAAATAACTAGCCAAAAAATGTCTTCGACCGCGTCAAAGATACAAGTACAAGTGGAATGACTACAAAAATAGGAAAATTTTCGAGCCTGTCAAGCCAGAAAGCAATGTTGAAACGTTCTTATTATTTTTTTAAAGAGGGAAATTAAGAAAAAAAAATAGTTTTAATGATTTTAAATAATATCAAGAATTCTGGCTTGGCTCTGGGAGGTCTGTAGCCCTAACCCCCCCCCCCTGGATTCGCCACTGGATGTTTATCATGCTGTTAAAAGGAACTTTCAAATAACTTCAACTTTGAAAATGGCAGTTTAATTAAAATTACACATCATAACATGCAACATTCAGCGAATTGAATAGAAAAAGTGAAAATCTGACTAGGTCAGTAAACGTCACTATTTTAATTATGCATAAATTAATTATTTGAACTGAGTAATATCATAAACATCTTACTCTAAGGTTAACACAGCAGTTCTACTTGTTCAGTCACCCTATAGATACATTTATTTAACCAAAGGTTAAGTTCAACGAACGAGATTCGAGTATGTGTACTTACTCTACTAATGATATAGAACAAAACGAACAATAAAAAAAGTGCTACCATCACCACCTTTTTCGTTTTTAATATTATTTTTTGCTGTTATTAAATATGATTATATTATGTGAGTATCATCATTAGTATCTTATGAATACAATAGCAATAGTCAAAATAGGGAAGCTGAGAGAAAAAACTATCATTCCGACTTTCGCTTTTTTCAAGTGCTATTCTGTTTTATTAATAATCATAATTATAATGGCTGATAATATCCTTAACCATTTGATGCGGTAAAGCAACGTCTTAAATTGGCGATTCTCAATGTCAACTTCATTATAAAGTCGACTTTTTCTTATTCCAAGTGGCTACTAAAATGTCTTAATTAACGAACTACTAAACCTACGAACTTCTTAAGTAGATTTATAAAAATAAAAAGAAGGAATATATCTTATATAAAAACAAAAGCGTCTGAATAGAAGAGCAGAGGATGAAGAACTGATGAAGGTTACAGTTATGAAAGGGAGTATTACGAAGAGAATTAAAATGGCGAAACTTACGAAATTTTAAAGCAGGTTTGTAAAAATGAAAAAGGAGAAATGTGCCTTGCATGAAAACAAAAGCGATGGAACAGAAAGCCAAAGAACGAAGAGACGATTAAAATCGTTTGCTAATGAAGATTATAAATTCGAAAGCGGTTTTTACGAAGTGACAACTAAAATGTCTCAATCAACAAACTACTGGACCTTTGAATTTTAAGACAAATCGACGGGAAAAAAAGAAAGAAGAAAAGCAACATACGAAAATAAAAGCCATAGAACAGAAAACCGGAGAAGGGGGGAAAAATCATCTGCCAATGACGGTTTTGGCGCCATCAGGCGAAACAGGTTCCACGACTGCCGGACCGTGCATCACTACTCCCAACAAGACAAGGTGAGGGTCAAAGTAGTATACTACTACGAGTCACCCCCTCCCCAACCCCTATTGTAAAGAACTCTCGCTCTGCACAGCATTGTTGTGGACGAGAGGATTCGAAACGCTAGATGGAGGCCCGGTCGATGCTCTGCGATGACCATTGTCTTGGTGGTCGTTTGCAAGAAGGGAGTGTGCAAGGGGTTCACGGAGGATGTTCCTATTTTCTGCTCACGTCCCAAAGTGCATTCCGGGTGGGGATGAAAGGGTGAATGGATCGATTCGGATGAATTTGCGCAGAAACCGAAACATCCACCCTTCCCTTGGATGTCCGTCCGCGGACACCAGGCTCTGGACTTCCCGCGCACGAACTGCTAATCCCCCTCCAATCCTTGCGTCATTAAACCGCTTCGAGAGCGTTTAGCATGCACGGAAGTGCCCCTATTCAAAAGAAAGGTGCCTTTGTGTGCAGTACGCGAGATGAGTCAAACAGAAACTGCAGTGAATTGGGCTTAATTTTGATTCATTCGCCAGTTTTAACTCTCCCCTTCCTCTGCATTTACTTTTATGCTGCTACTTATTTTAGATCAGAAGAAAGAGGTGTCTAATGAAGTTCATTTATTCGGAGAAAGGCGCCACTTCATTACATAGTAATACCCTTACCCTTTGGACTCAGAAAAGTAATAAGAATCAAAAATAGGAGGGCACAGAGTTCAAGTGAACCGAGTCCGTGAGATTCATTTCTGAGAAACCAGATTTCAAAGTTTGTTTCTGCATTTAAAAGAGTAGTGGACTTCTAATTATTCTTACTGTCTGGTGGATACAAATTAAACTATGGACCTGAATCTCAATTATACAGAAAATATAGCGTTTGTTCCCTACCATGGTAGAATCAGTGCAGAATGGTGAAACATGGACTTGGTTTACTTTAACTCTAAACCCTGCAATTATATAGGATGAGTATAGGGATTCATTTTAGCGCTTATGTAGATATTTTTTAATTCCTAAAAACTAATCCGATGGTTTTTGCTATTATATGGCTTTCATAATATTCGTCAGTGGGGGCCAGTCAGCGGGGGAGGTGGTTGCCCCCTCCCGCTTTTTGACGGAAAAATTAAATTTTTAATTCATTTTAGCTGCCTTAAACTAGGATTTATATAAAAAAAAATCAATGGCGTCCGGGAAACCTAGATAATTTTGTAACTGAATTTTTAAATTTTGTTGCCAACCCCCGTCTATATCTCCGGGTACTTTCATTTGTCTATAAATTTTTTGCCACCCCCTAATTTTGCCACCTAATCGTCGCTACGGATATTCGTTCTCTAACAAGAATGTGAAACCGATGCATCATTCAGAATGGCGAATCAGATTCGACATACGAGTGCAAAGGGTTAAAATGAGGGGAAAAGCAACAACTTTCACCTTCAAGGGCAAAAATTCGAAAATATTTTTAAAAATAAAATAATAAAAAAACACCCTTTTATTACTAGGTTAAATAGTAGAATTTCTCATACTCCTTACCAGATAGCGCCACTAGATGGAATCAAAATTTAATTAAATTAATCGATTAATTTATAATCACGCTCTGAAAATATTAAAATACTATATTGTCATCGAGAATACACAAGTGCACAAAATTTAAAAAGTGTACTACATCAGAGAGGAAGTGAAAACTCGATTACAAACTTCCATCTGTACAAACATGGAATAAGAACATTTTAATAAAAATTCATTTTTTATTTATTTTATTGAATTAATATTGTTAGAAGTAATCCGCCTTAAAAATTTATCGTCCATACCAGGGGTCAGCAACCTGCGGCTCTTTTAATGCGTAATTGGGTCTTTTCTTAAGTTAGCAAAAAAAAATAATAATAATAATTCTTTTGTTGACAACAGTCACTTGATTCCCAAAATCGCGAATTAGAAAAAAAAAAAACACTCACAGAAATCTCATTAGAAACTATATATTGTTCTTACTTTTTCTATGAAGCATATAATTTAATTTTATAATTCATACAAGTTAAATATATTATAAAATATTTGAAATCTCAGCATACTGTTTGCTGAAAGGAAATTGGCAATTTATATGTAAGAATATTTAAAACTACTTATTTTTTATTTTAATAATAATATTTTATATCAATAATTACGAGTATTCTATCACTGATAATAAATAATTGGATGGCAGTGCATTTTATTACAGTATTTATTTAAGCAAATCAAAAATAAACTCATTTTAACAGGAACAAAAAAAAATTATTTATAAAAATGTATATTTCATGATTCAAGTTACTGATTTCTGGCTCCGAATGTATTATTTTAGTATACATAATTCTGAAAATGGCACTTTAAGAAAATGAAAATGTTGTCGACCCCTGATCTATACGATAAAATTAAGTTTTTCTTTTTTTAATTAAATTTGAGTATATAATTCAATATATAATAAGCACTGTATAAAATATTATCGTCTGTTTGTAGATGTGCTACCGTTTGAGAATGGAATCTAATCGTATTAAACAAATTTGCGTATTTTTTGATGAGACAATATCGGGTGATTCGTAGCATGATAACTATCGAATATTTATAACCCGTAAAAAGTACGTGACATTCCAAATTTCTATGACGACAAACGGTGTAATACAGTGAATCTGACGAAATTCATACTCATTGCATAAATAGAAAAAAATCGTTTACTATTAATGAAGAATTAAATCAAATATCAAAGCTCAATTTATTTTCAACTGCTCAATTATTTCGTTAAATAAAGAACTTAAAAATGCATATTTTTTAAATGTCTGCGTTTTTTTCCCCCTTGAAGGAAACAAAAGGCTGAAAAATCGAAAATAACGTCAGAAATGTTGAAACTGCGGGCTAGATTTCGACAGGAATTGATTAACGCTGCAATAAAATAATTTCCGGTTTGTAATTAAGAATTTCACCAGTCTCAATAGTTTGTAAAGGCATCTAATATATATTTTTTTTTAAATATCAGGATATAGTTGCTTTTCTAACTTTCAAATAATCTTCAACTTTTTTTATTATTATTATCCGTACTTTACAGTCATTTTTTTACACACATTTATTTAATTTGATTTGTTTCATGTTCGCAAAAATGGAATTTTTCAATAGTTTCCACTCACTTCCTAATGTGCTAGAGTTTTCAAATTTTGTGCACTTGTGCTTTCTCGATGAAAACGCTAGTCTAATATTTTCATAATTTAATTATTAGCTAATCCATTCATTTAATTAAATTTTGATTCCATACTAGTGCCCCCACCCCCCCCCCCGGTAGTGAATTTTAGAAAAAAATTATTCCAAAATTCCTTAATATTTATAATATTGAATAATAAAACAAAAAACTAAAAAGTACAAAATAATTAAAATAAAAAAAACCTCTATTCTTCAGTGTACTAATGAAAGTGTGTCATTAAAAATTGTTTTATTAAGTTTTAATTAATCTCCTAACCCTTTTAAAACGTTTGTTAAATCATCATCAAAGAGCCTGTGCACCTAAGTGTGTTCAACTAATATTAATTCTTATTATCAGGTAACGTATATAAACTTAATACAATTGTACTAAAACTTGGGAAATTTAGCAAGTTCCTTTGTATTCTAACTTTAGTAATTATGTGTCTTTTGAATTTAAAAACTATAGAATATTATAATTAACAACCTTTCTATACAAGCGAACGCAGCAGTTATCGATTTTATGCTTATCTATACAAATAAAAGTGGAAATTCAAAAATAGTTTATACGCTATAGAAATCCAAACTATTCAATAGATTTTATTCGAATTTTGCTCACCATTACTGTGAAATATAAGAATGGTTTTAGTGAAGTTTTCGTGACAATTAATTAAACAGTTGAATTTTTATTAATTGAAAACATCTTTCCATTTATAGATAAAAATGATTTATTTTTAGTTTTGAAATTCATATTGAATGATAATATTTCAGATATTAGAAATCATTTTAATGATTTTCCTCCGAGCTGATGTTCGCCACGTTTAATTAAAAATGTCGTATAATTCTGTAAGAATTATTAATAACTTGTGAAAAAAAGTAACTTACGTAGTTTTTTAAAAATCGTTTGGTGCAATTGATATTCAAATTAGAATTAAAATAAAGTCGCAGACGATAGAAGGATTTTATGCATTATAATAATATTTTATATAAAAGTTGCTTTTTACATTAAAAATTTTAGACGTGAAAATATTTTTGTTCCGAGAAACGCTGGATGTATCATTAGTTGATAAATAAAATATGACCTCTCTCATCAGAATTATAGTGCTTTTTGCTATCTGCACACATTTCTGGTGATTATAATTGCACACAGGTGCATTAGGGACATGAGTACATTTCTCAAAAATGGCACTAATAAATCGACACGCGCAAATTAGATGTTTAAAGGGACATGAACTGCAAATTGCAACCCATGGTGTGCTTTTATATTAAGAATTAATTTCGGACAAATCGAAAATCATCTAATCGAATTCGCTCAAACAGTTTATTCGGATGAACGAGGCTTTTGTGTACCAGAACTGTTAAAAGTGTCACATCTTCATCAGATGCAAGCATCTTTAAAACGCTTGAGCCTACACGCCTCATTTAGTTTAAATCTGATACTGCAAAAGGAAAAGTAAAAGAAAATTGTTAATACACTTCTTCCTTCGGTATCAGAAGAAATTTTTAGTTAGCGATAAAAAAGGATTTCTAGCAAATGGATAACAGTTTGGCGAGAAATCGAACGATGCCTCGCAGCGCCCTCTCCTGGATCCTAGATGCTTAACGCAGTACACTTTCATCATAAAATCGTGCGTTTACGTTTACCTAGGTTACGATACGATTACAAACGATAAAAGCAGCTAGCACTTCCAGGGATTTCGTTATCTCCTCAGAACAGCGGTAGATTTACTCGCACTTTTAAGTTTGGAATTCTAGAGAAATGACGCAATTAGTAAAATCATTTTAAAATGGAGAGAAAAAAAAATCTTTCACTTCTGTAATAAATTTCATGAAGTTTCTCAGCTGCATAGTATCTTAGAAAATAAAATACTATAGAAAGAATGTTTTACTGTTAATAAAAATCCAAATAAAAAGTAACACTGAAGAAATAACGAAATAAATAATGCGCGAATATGAAGTGTAACTTTTCAAGAGACTAAAACAGTATATTACGAATTATATTGATTAAATTTAGAATCCAAAATAATTAATCATTTTCAAATTATTTAATCATTTCTACATAAATTCCATGTAGTTTCTCAGCTGAATAGTATCACAAATGCTTTAGTGGTAATAAAAATCCAAATCAAAGGTAACATAGAGGAAATAAAGGATTAAACATTGCATGAATATCAAATGAAATCTTTTAAGTGATCAAAGCAGTGTATTCCGAATTATATAGATTAAATTTATATTCGAAAATTGGCTGTAATTGAGATAACTAAGCAAAGAAAAATTTTGAATTATACCTCCATTTGTAATATGAATCATTGCATTAAAATTATTTTTGAAACTTGAATTTTAAACTACCTATCTTAATAAACTGAAGAAAAACATGGAAGAAAGAATTGGTTACTCATAATTATTTCGAAATTTTTGACTTATGAACTCAATTTTAGAAAAAGGCATTTGAAGAATATTTTAAATATTATTCAAAGGATACTTTTTATTGTCATATTTAAAAATGTCTACCTGAACTAATAGCTTCTATTCTCATTAACTTATTTATATCTTTATACTGTTTTCGTTGAAAGATAAAGAAAATTCTTGGTCAATATTCAGTAAATGGAATTTAAATCACGTCAGTTCTTCAAATGTCGTTTAAAAGAACCGAAGAAGATTGTGAAGATTAAAAAAAAAATAGTTTAAATTATCTCCTACTATTTTGTCTTAAATTTATAATTCGTTACTTTAAATATTATGGAATCTTAATTCATTTTTTTCTTCAAATTCACTATCAGATGGTGTACGCAATCAAACTTTAATTAAATTAATCGATTAACTGATAATTATGTTTTGAAAATATTAAATAATAGTGTACAGTCCTCAAGAACACACAAGTATGCAAAATTTCAAAATTCTAGAACAGCAGGAAATATGCGAAAATCGATTACAAAATTCCATTTTTACAAACATGAGAGAAATCAAAATAAATAAAAGTGTGCAAAAATTCCATACACATCTTAAATCATATTTATATGCAGGAGTAAGCAAATTGAATAAATGGTAAACATTAAATAGTAAAATTGCAAATATTGTGGAATTAAAACATTGCCTATAAATTAAAATTAAAATAGTGTATAATAAGAAGGAAAAAATAGATGTAGAGTTTTATGAAGGAGATCTGCAGAAGATTGTATGCATCTGAAAAAATGAAATTGCGCGTTATTAATATGAGGACTCCAATACGATATTGAGCAGTGATGTAAAATACCCAGGTATTTATTTTTAAGGGTAAATACCCTGGGTATATACCCGGGTAAATACCCAAAATGGGTATTTACCTGGGTATTTATTTTTGAATTACCTCTATTCATATAAAACACAAGCACTGCTATAAAATATGATGTCTCTATACAATATAAATATGTATAGAATATATATTGAACATAAGATAAGGTAAAAAAAAGAAAACTTGTAATATATGAACCTTTTAAATTCTTTAAAAACTAAAAAAATGAATCAGAAAAAACAAAAACGCAATACTATATTATGGATATTACATAAAATACGTGGCTTAAATATCAATACTTTTTAAAACTCAACTAAATTTTTAAAAAAGAAAATGTTGAGTTTGGTTTTAAAATGATAAAGAGCTGATAATATAAATTAAAATGAAAGATACAATTGTTTATAATTATTTTTGGATTAATCAGTCAAAGTATCAGACATTGCTGATAAGTTAGCAGATGTTTCAGTTTTACAGTTTTTAAAAGTTAATTATTCAGAAAGTAATATTCACTTATATTACTTTCAACAAAAGTAAGTTATTTTTTAACAAGATTTCAGGAACAAGAAATGTGAATTTTTTGTTGCTGAATCTGCTATTTGACAGTACAGTAGACATACACACTCACACTCATTTTCCTGGTTAGACGGTATTCATCTGGATAATGAACATCAATACTTAAATCATCTTAAAACTCTAAATTTGATGTAAGTGTCATGGTTGGAATCTGATTCAAAGAAAATTCATTAACTATTTTATCCCTTTCAAAACCTTTTTAATCCACCAAGACTTTCGAAACATTTTTTTTTGTTTCTCCATTTTGCTTGCATTGGCAAGTTTGTACTCAACATTACAGTACTTGCATTGGATACTTTTATCTTCTTAACATTAAAAGCTCCAAGAAGGTAACTTTCCCCTTTTTTCTTACTTTTTAATGTGAAATTTACAGTAATATTAATATACACGAAGTAAATGCCTAACTATTCATAAATCAAAACAAGAATGTTTGACTTCCTGCATATTAATGTGAGTAAATTATGGATCACAAGATTCACTGGTACTGTCTGTCTCTACTAATAATAAAGGAAAATGTGTGTGTTTTGGCGCTCTACAGGACAGACCGCTAGGCCTAGAGCAACGAAATTTGGCACACACATATTTTGGAGGGTGGGAATGTGCACCTAGTAACCGTTGTTTTTTTAACTTTTAGTTAATTAAAAAGTAAGCGAAATTTTGGAGCTTTTCCTTAATAACTACCGAAAATAGTACAGCACAAAAATTATTTTTACACCATCTTAAAATTTAAAAGCGTATCTTTTCAATGACAACAATTAAGTTTTCATTTGATTTTTTTTCTAATTTTAATAAATTTTTAAAAATATTTTTTTCATTCATTGTTACAATGAAATTCAAACCGTTTTCATTGTTTAAACAAATATTCAATTGCGTGTTTCTCTTCCATTGTTGAAAGCTAATATAATATTCTATTGGATTTTTTTTTTTTTATTTGGTCGATTTTTCTGTGAAATCTGTAAAGAGAGTCCTCAAGATAGTAAGTATATAAAGAATTAATCAAGTAAACTGAACCATTATGGTTGCTATGTTCAAATTCATTTTATTAGTATGTTTTAAGCCAATTAGCATGCTGCTGGACGTAAAACGTGCCGCGTTATTTCGATATTGAAATAAATTTGTTAAATTAAAATTCGCGTCGATTACGTACAATTAGATGTAACTTGGCCTAAACAGTTACTTGACTCCATTAGGGATTTTCATATAGACAAAGAACAGAACAAGTGCAAGGCTACGTTAAGAACGCGGAATAAATCTCTATCGCAATTTGAAGTTTAAAATTTTTCTTGTTAAGTGGAACCGTGAATATCAAACTATGCATAAGAGAGTCAGTTGAAATTATATTCAAGGCGAACAAGCTGGTCGCCGATGGCGGCTAGTATAACATAAACGGCGTTAAAAATAATTATTCTATTGTAAGTGACAAAGTTTCAAACCGTAAAAACTAAATTATCCCCCTATCCCGTTAAGTGTTAGAATACTTTATTCTGAATCCTGATAGCAATTCTTTTTTGTTTATATAATTTATTCAAAGCTACATTTTTTAAATACAGAATACCCAGTTTAGGGGCACATATTATTTTTTATTTCATTTTGAATCATCATTCGCAAATATTTAAAAAAAATACCCAGTTTTGTGGTATTTATAATTTTTTGTTTCGTTTTGAATCAACATTCGGAGATGCATTTTTTTTTTGTAAAATATCCAGTTTGGAAGTATTTTTAAATTTTATATGTTTTATTTTGAATCGCCATTCACAAATGCAATTTTTTTTTCGCAAAATATTCAGTGTAAGGGTATTTATAAATTTAATGCTTCATTTTGAATCACACCATTCTCAAATGCTTTTCTTGCAAAATACCCAGTTCTGACTATTTATATATTTTAAGTTTAATTTTGAATGACTATTCACAAATACTTTTTTTTGCAAATACTTTTCTCAGGAGGTATTTATAAAACTCTGTATGTTTCTTTGTGAATCAGCATTCGAATTTTTTTTCCTTCGCAAAATACCCAGTTTTTGGGTATTTACCCAGGCCTTGGGTAAATACCCGGGTATATACCCAAAAAATATTTACCTACCCACTGGGTATTTACCCACCCCACATCACTGATATTGAGTCTCTGTAATACTTAAAGTAATGAAATTCACTTATTATTATTTTCTTTTTTTTTGCAGAAGCAGGAAAAGCGAAATTTTTGAAAACTTTGTATAGTGTCCCTCCTCTCCCCATCTGTTTCATTACGGCTGGTACATATATGTTTAAAAGTATTCGTACAAAAATCTTTCATGCATTTTTTATCACTTTTATTTAATTCGACTTGTTTCATGATTGTAAAGATGGAATTTAGTATAATCGAGAACTCTCTGAGAGAACTTCTTTCTGCTGGAACTTTCAAATTTTGTACACTTGTGAGTTCTCGATGACAATACAATATTTTAATATCTTCAGAACTTAATTATCAATTAATCATTCATTAAATTGAATTATTTCGTACCAGGGTAATACTTGGTGGTGATTTTGAAAAAAATTGATCTCATGATCAAAAAGTAGAAAATAATTGAAATTAAAATATTTATTCCGCTTAGAACACTAATAAAAACGTGTTTTAAAAACTGTTTTTAATTAAATTTATTCGATTTTCCAAGAAACTCAGTATCTAAAGGAGCACTTAATCAATGCGTTCTGGACAGTCTTTGAAAACAAAATTAAAGAGTCAATTTTAATAAATCAGTACAATTGGATCATAACGAATTTGCAAGCAAACTCTTGTATGTTATTCTAAATAATGAACAGTATTTTATGCAATATTCCGCCTAAATGGGATTGTCAAAATCTGATTAATAATTACAATTTACCATAACGTCTGTCCTAGCGATTTTATTTTTATGTGATATAAAGATAGCTTCCAAGTAATCTATAGAAGTTTGTAAATTTTAAGGAAAAAAGTCTTTAAATCGAAGCGTATATCTTTTAATAAAGTACTATTAATACAAATATTTTGACATGCAGTGCTCTTAACTCGCATGTTACATATTAAATGTGCAAATAATCTGTTGAAACTTTATTTTCAAAAGAAATAACATTCCGCAATCATCCATATTAATTCTTATTCATTATATTTTTATGGGATTAACATTCACGAATAACATCGTCTCATCGTGACATCATCATAAAGACACATTTCTTAGAAGTATTGGATGAAATTCTTGATTATTTTTTTAAAAAATACGTTTATTTCCTTGATTTAGAAGGGAAAAACAGAGTTTTTTCCTCTTTGCCTTCATACTTTTATTGACAGCGAATATAAATTTTATAAATTCCAATCTTTGAGCGAAAAATAGGTATATTCAACCCAGACTTTCAAGAGATATTTTAGTTTTTTAAGACTCAAATATTCTCGCATCATTTATCAAACAATCTGCAGAGTTTGAAAAGTTTTCGGTGAAATTATGTTATTACGAAAGAAAGAAAATTACAAATATTTCGCTGAAAAACATCTAAATTACGATAATCATGCTCGTTCACCATGCATTAGGAGGAAGCAAACAAAGGTGTCGAAACACTCAAATGAAAAATATATGACGTTGCTTTGACAAATGTGTCTCACGTTTTAGAGCTGTTCGTGCCCCAAAAATTATAATAATTAATAAATGAATGTGTTAATTCGGTTATACATTTTTGTGTAACATATCGTCCTTTGGTATGGCAAGAATTATGCAATACCAAAGAGATAAAAATTCATTATTAAATATTTTTTAAAATCGTTGATGCAGAGTAGTCCGGAACTCTACCGATAAACTTCTAGATGTGGCCGTTACGTCCAGACAAATAACTTTTGCATGCAACATGAAATCGCAAAGCTAAAAGTAACCGCCCCAGAAGGCTTTCTGCCAGTGAATTAAGTAGTACAGTAGACTCTCGATTAACCGAGATGGTCGGGAAATGCTTCGTCCCAGATAAGCGAATATCCCGGATAATCCAATTTATGCAAATTTTGATGAAAATTTTCGGAAAAATGATAGAACATGTAAAATTATTATGCAATAAGACATTAATAGTTTAATTAATGCAAAAGAAAAAGAATTAAGAAGAAATTTTAATGTTATTTAGATTTACAATTCGTACAATTAAGAAGAAAAACGGATGTAGTTTACCTCACTGGTTTGTGAGGAATGAAATGATTAGAAGTCTGTTTCTGTTTTTCATGTTCTACTAAGCAGATTTCTCAATATCATTTTTTCTGCAGGTGTGCTTTCATCTTCTTGCTTCAAGTAATTAAGTAACGCCGCAGTGTGTACTAATGCGTCATCATGACTTAATTTCTGATGAGTTACAAGATTTTCCTCATCACTTTCAGGATATTCTTCGAAATTTCTTGTTTCTTCTGAACCACAAGTTACACGGGACACAATATCATCGTCACTTAAAATTTCTCAACATTCCAGTGTCGAATCTTCGTTAATCCATTGTTCCATTTCATCTTCATCCACATTTTCAGAGCAGTCTAATTTTCTAAAATCTTCCAAGATTTTTCTCTGCAAATTTTTTTGGGGCGTCCCGGATAATCCGATCCCGGTTAATCGAGAGTCTACTGTAGTAGGATACAGCAGTTTTAATGGAATACATATTCATAATAGTACAACACAGTTGCATAAAAAACAGTATTAAAAGTCGTACCCAGAATGACAGATACAATGATTAGTAGGATGCAGAATAAACAATAAACTTTGGCGTAATTTAAATTAAGGGTTCGAAGGACTTGCCGTTTGCCGCGATACTCGCTTTGCATGTTATTATTCATACAACTGGGTTGTTGTGCCATTATGAATTTGTATTCCATTAAATCTGAGTTGCAAACTTTATCTAGTATATCTGTTTTTTTTATTTAATTCACTGGTAGTAGCGGTGGACCTTTGAGTTTACAAATAAATGTTCTATAGTAAAAGTTATTTGTCTTGACATGCACGATCATCTCTAGAAGATTGTCAGTGAAGTTCTAGACCACCCTATATATATGATTTGCCAAGGATTTTAACTGTTACATTTTTGTAATGTTCCTATAAAGCGAAAGCGATTTTGCTTTGCTTTATAGAACTACATTTTCGCTTTTATACATTTACTCATACGTATGCGTTAATATATACCTATAAATCTAAACGTGTAGGAACTTATACGTTTCTTGCATATTTAGATCTCCAAATTAATGCTCTAAATTCATGATATCTTATATGTATATTTCTTATTGCGTTTTGAGCATTTATGATTTGTAAAAAAAAATTATTATGTCTCAGTACTCATTCGTTCTAAATAATAATTTTGTAATCTATTTTCGCTCTAATGCATTCCGGTCTCTTCGCAGTGCGAATTAGAATTTCTTAAATGTATTTTCATCTATTGTTCGTAATGAATAATAACGAGTTTCTGATTATTAGCAATGCATTGTAGCTGAGCAAGGGTGAAAGTTGCAGTTAAGAATTCAGGCAGACGATTTTCGATGGAATATTTTCCTCCGTTTCCTCGATGCGAACGTGTGCCGGCGTAAAATCTTTCAAATATTTATCGCCGACCTAAGACAAAGGGTTACTACTGATTTCCCTCTCGAACACAATGAGTCCCCGAAGAGGCAGCTGATTGGCCGAGAGGAGGAGGAGCCCGCGTATCGATTCCCCAAGTCTTCGAGTGAAGGGAATAAAAATGAAATGTGAATCATTTCGGCAGTGGAGGAAAGGTGTCGCTCCGATCGATGCAAATTAGGAGCCACGTGTCTTTTACGTTCTCGGCATGAATGAGATGGGGCGGATTTTACGTTACCCGCAGAGAAGGGTCGCGCACGGGGGTGAGGGCTTGCTGAAACCGTTGGTGGGTGGTACGGGCGATGTTCCGAATCTCCAGAGTATATTCGACACGTTCTAACACCGTTCGGTGCCGCTGATTATTTTATTAAGCCTTGTGAGAGCAGAGGTTTAATGCATCGTTAATCAATTGACACAGGAAAGAAGCACTGAAATCTCATCCATCATAAAATGGAGAGAGAGTTTTCGAAGATAAAATTATCTTCTTTAAAGTTAAAAATAAAAGTTGATTTCTAAGAGTAAGCCTTCATCCATCACCACACGATTTTTCCAAAATCTATCGCTTACGCGATACAACGCTGCATGCTTATCTTCATAAAGTCACATTTTTAAAGATGTAACGCAAATTTTGATTTTGATTTAAACAGATGCCAGATTGAAAAGAAGTTTCATAAGAATGTAATACAGATATTAAGGGTTATATTGAGAAATAAGGTAGATTTCGAATAGCAATAAGGAATAGAAAACAAAATGAATTTGTTAAAAGAATAAATGTCCAAAAGAAGCAGAAAACTAAAAGAGAATTAACTAGAATAATATCTTGAACAATTAATGATCTTGAAGCTTTTTGTCGCTTAACATGCAACACTAAATATATCAATTTTCGGGGTTTTACAACAGGAAGAAAAAAAAAAAATGAATTTTTCGCCACCAATAATGAATATGGCAGTCAATTTTTATTTAAACAGATTTCAAATAAAAAAAAGCCTTATACAAATAATTATTTAAAAATAGTGAACACTAAAAGGAATAATGATTTGCTATATAAATATTAAGGCTTATAATGAACGATCAGACCTTCTTAAATAATTTTGATTTCGAATAACATTAATGTTGATAATAAAAAGAAAATTAAAAAATATTTATTAAAAGAATAAATATCCCAAAGAAATAGAAAACTAAAAGAATTAATAGGTATAATATCTTAAACAACGATGATCTTGAATTTTTTTATAGCTTAACAAGCAACATAATCTATCTCAGTTTTCGGAATTTTATAACAGGAAGGGAGAGGGGAACTGAATTTTTTCAACTAATATTGCTGATTTTTTTCATATCTGCTATGAACATGCTGTCTCACGTTCATAGTGGATGAGAAAAAAAATGTGGAAAAAAAAATCAAAAATTTTCGCTATTCGTTGCTAAAAGTCAAATTTTCCCTTCCTCTTATAAAATTTGGAAAATTGAGATAAGTGGTGTTGCTTGTTAAAAGACGTTATGCAAAACAATTTGTTTCCATATTCAATAGAATTTATTTCTACTGCAATGAGAAATACACGATAAAAAAACTGCTTTTAAATCTACAAGGAGAAAGAATTGATTTATTGTACATATGAACAACACTTTATATATTTCCAGTGAAAAAAAGAAATAAATAAAAGCTGTGAAGCAGAGATAGAATGGAATCTTATTTCGCAAAATCGATCGTCTCTAGAATTAATGGCGCCGTAGATGAGGCGTCAGAATTCTCCTACGATGAATAATTCATATATAATTTTAACACGTGTTCCTCGTAAAAAAAATGAATGTGTTGTTATTTATAGAAACTGAAAAATGATTGTCATCTGCTTTGGGAAATGACGGTAAGAATGTATTTATATTCCTTAAAAGATGAACAGTCAGTTAACGTGTAAATCGAATATTTTAAAGCGTTTATTAAAATTTTTGTTAGGATATCACTGACTAAATTTTAAAAGGAACATTAAAGGAGGATGAAGGAGAAGCTGCTAATTTTATTTTTCCTCGTCAGAAAACTAAATAACTGATAAAATATGTCCATTGGCTCGCTCGAAGTTATTTAAACAGCTTACAAAACTTAAAGATGGCTCGTATTTTTCAACGACAAGACAAAAAATAAGAGAAGAATTTTGAATTAGTATTATAATTATATGTTTGATGGCTTATTAAAATGATATAAAATATATTAAGATGTTTCTTTGGCATTCGAACTGGAATATTATAGCATTAAAAACTTTAACCCGATTGAATTATTGGAGCTTTCATCTCATTTCCTGCGTCTTAGTTTTAACACAGAATATATTTTATAGGCGAATCAGCAAGTTGAAAACCTTAAGCAAAACTGAAATGGAACTTTTAATAATTTACTCACATTACTGAATTTAGCGCTGTTGCTATGGTGATATATATTCAGAAAGTGCCGGATTGAAAGAGTTTGAAATAGGTCGTATGAATAGATGAAAGCAGACTACGAAAAAATTAAGGTTAGAACTTATGAAGACAGAACTTCGCATTCATGTTTCGATAATCGTTAACAAAGCGAAAGTAACAGGTCAATTAAATAAACAAGTTTCACAAAATATTTTGTGACCGAATCTTCACTGTAATATGTATATGATACTCTATTGAATGTCACACGATTCCCCAGAACTGATTTTGAAACATAGTTTTCGTATTAATTGCAAATTTCTCACATTTTTCGAAATGTTCCTTAACTTTTGGATGCCAGTGTAAATTACGCATATGAACAGGGCTGTCTTATCCATTGGGCTGTAGCCCAGGGGCACCATTCATCCAAGGAGCCTGAAAGTTTACTGATTTTGTTTTAATTCTGAACCAAAAAATTATTTAATTACAATTTTAACTAAGATGAAAGTAAAAATATGATTAAGGCTTGTATTTAGTGCTACATAAACATGCATATCAGTTCAGAACACATTCATGAAGAGACGATCAGTGAGAAAATTCTAAACTATGCGCACTGGTATTTTTGGCAGAAGGTAATGTTAATATATCTTATTTTTTTCTCTATTGGATTTGTTATAAAAGACTTTCTGAAGTTTTTCTTATCTAAGAAAGAATTTTTTCCTGCATTATTTCAATTATTGGATAAATTCAGGCCACAAAGGGAATATTATTTGACTAATTCCCCTTGACAGAAAATTTATCCATTTTAGAACTCCGATGGCGAGTGGCACTTTGAAAAAGTTCGCCATCCGTGTTCTATTTCATTTTTTCCTCATTTTATTTGTTTAATCTTAATTTGTTATAATTTATATCGGAGCATGATTTTTGTTATTTGATTGTATCTTAATTGGCTAGTTGAATATTAACAATATTGTTAATGCCATCACTGGATATGCTGCTGCTTTGCGCTCTAAAGGTATATTGTTATCACTATTGTTTACTTCTTCTAGTTCTTCTGTAATTTCTTTTTTGTATAATTAAAATATCTTTCTTTTGTATTTTATTGGAAGTTGCTGTATTTTTGAGCCATTCTGTTTAATGCAAAGTTTAATTTTTAATATCTCAAGTTAAATTATTTCACTTGTACTAAGCTCTGCGGGTAATAAAAGTTATCTACATTATTAAAGATAGATATAATATGATACCTATATCATAGATAATATATCTATGATACCTATTATCATAGTAGGGCATCAAATTTATTTATTTATCTCTCAATTATTTTATTAGATAGGTATTTTTGTGGTGCATTAGGTGTTGAAATTCCTAGTCATAGATGGGGCGCCAAAAAGGTCTAGCAAAGGGCACTCAAATTTCTTAAGACGGACCTGCATGCGAAACAATGGAATAATATAATTATTTTATTACATTATTATTATTACATTTTGTCTTAACACTACTGTACAACAACAACAATAATTTTGAAACAATAATCGAAAATTTTAATAAAGTATTAATCCCAAAATAACAATTTTAACTGACATCAATTTTCCGCTAACTATTTTTCAATCCAATTCCAACTACATCGTCTAACTCCCCCTCCTCCGTATAATCGGTGGATGATATAAAAATTTATACTCAGAGTTTATGAACAAGAATATTTAAATTTTAATAAATTTTACTTCACAGAACCCCGTTAATATTATACTACTTTAAGAATATCATACTTAAAATGAGTGGCGCAGCAAAGGAAAAAGGCGCCAAGGGAAATGTATCATTTTTTCCCCGCTTCAGGATATTTTGGCTCAAAAAGTGAAATAAAAATACCCCCTGACAACTACCACCACCGCTACTCTAATGCTTACAGATGAATAAAATGAATGTAAGGGAAAACAGTAAAGTTGTTAAATTGAAGTATTATTATTTGTTAAAATTTTAATCTAATACTTTCATGTTAATTATAAAGATTTACATGGGAAGACAATTCATTGAATTGACGAAAATTTCAGCTGGCCAGTGGCATAACAACGATAAATGGCACTAGAATAAAAAAAAAATTATTCCCCCCCCTCCGCCTCGTCGTTGTAACACTTTAAAAGGCTATTTTTTTCTAGTAATGGTATATTAAAATACTTTTGGGGTTGAGATCGATTTAAAAAAGAAATTAATTTAGATAAAAATTAATTTGACTGTTTAATTAATTTGATTAATTAATAATTAATTAAAAAAGCAAGATGCTTCGATATGGTTTGAGGTAAGAAATCAAAACATCTAGGGTTTTGTTTCATCGAGAAATTTGGCGACAGCTTAATGACAACCTTCTTTTCAGCGTTAGGTGTTGGCACATTTACTATCTCAAAATAATAATAATTATTAATTGATCGTTAAAACTCCATTATGCCGTCAAAATGGTTGTTAATATATTTTGTGGTTTCTGAAGTTATTAAGAGAGAGCAGCTCTAATCAGAAGGTATAAAATAGTTTATCATGAAATTTAAAAATTGAAGTATTTGGTGGTAAGCATACTTCTTATGGCCTTAAAAAAAGACAAAGAAAAAGCAAACACTCTTACATTTTATCTTCATGGCGCCCGGACATCTATATCTCCCCCTCCCTCGTCGTAATGCCTCCACTTAAAATCTAAAGGAAAGTAACAATAATTTAATTGGTTTGTAAATAAATGCTTTTGTGATGTGTTCTTTTTTCATATGCAAGTTAAAATAATTGTATCTTTTCATTTCTTGCCAATTTTTTCTATGATAAAGCTATTAAGATGAAGTGGAAACAACTTTACAGTTTGCTTTCCTTTTTGATGTGTTAGTTAAATTCTAAATATAACTAAATCTTTCTTCATGTTTTTAATAATGCACAACTAACCTTGGTTTTCATCGAAGTGTACTAACAGAAGATGGCGCTACTACCTGAATGGACGTTTGCGTTTTCCCCTTTATGAGGCTTCTTAGCATGATGACTATGCATGCTGTAAAACGAGTTCTACATGGGCATTTAAGGAACTCGCAGCAATCAGATAGTAGTACGACGCACGTAACATTGATATCATACATATTTAATGCTTGTTTGCTATTAACTCTTGAAGTGAACGTGTTTCATGACTACACGCACTGCATCAAGACTAGTTGAATCGCATTACTCATAGAGAAAAATTTATTTAAAAATTGCGAATGTCACTCACATGCAATCAATAAAATTCAGCTATTAATTACAAGCAAAAAAATGTAATTACAGATAGCAATTAAATTTAATTGCCATCGTGAGTGAATTTTAAATGTCATTATGAATTTAAATGCATTGTCAAATGCAAATGAAAATTACAGTCTAAATAAACATTTAAAAAATTTTATAGACGAAAATTTTTTAAAAATACTTAAATGTTCCACGGTTATCCATGTTCTCTTTACACAATAATAATAGTGTACATTACATTATTAAAATTGATCAGTTTTGATTTAGAAACTAATACTAAAACTTTTTTGTTTTTGTCTTTGCATTTTCGCAATATATTTCCTGTGTACTCCTTTCTTCCCGGAATGTTATGACTGTTAATAACATTCAGCACTAATTGTATAAAGTACATTATTATAATAAATATAGTTTAATGTATATTTTAGTTTAATAAGCGGAAATAATTATGCATAAAAACTTTATAATATCTTAATATTTTTAACGAACAGTTACTCCCAAAAATATTCGAACAAACTAAAAATGTTGCATAACTTTAAACAATTCTGTTAGGAAGAAATATTTCAAGATCCCCCCCCCCCCCAGAATGCTATGTTTGTTCTTGAAATCTCTGTAAATTTAGTCTCTGTAAAAGTCTCTGGAATTTTAGTACATTTAATTTTTAAAAAATATTTTTGTCGGACTCGGAACCAAAAATTATTGACAAATATATATCGACGCTTATGGAAAAAGAATAAACATTATGCATTTAAAATAATTTATTTTTTTACACTTAAATAGGGCTTTATAGATATTTCGCTAAATTTCATTAAGAAATTTGATCTTATTTTTTTGAATGAAATCTCATTATTTTTTTGACAAAATGTCGGAAACCCAGAAACAACGTCTGCAAAAATTTGACATTTCAGATGGATATTTTTCAAAGAAATCGAGTATAAATTATTGTTGAATTTTTTGAATTAATCATTTTTATCGGTAATAAAAGTATTTCGTCAAGGGCAATAACGACATGAAGAACAAAATACTATTAACATAATGATTGCCTACTTATTTTGTCTAACAGCGAAAGAAAAAGATATGTAAGCAAATTCTTGCGAAATTTAGGGTTTTGTGTAAGGATTAGTCTAAAACGAATGGTATTTTAAAAATGTGCACCGTTAACAAGAACTTTCATTCCCAGTTTTATGACTGAACCTCACTATAGCCATGTGGTTTATGAATCATTTGCTAAGCAGCACATTTAGCCATATTATGATCCAATATGAAATAAAGCGAGGCGAAACTACATAACATTTTTTCCTCGTCCCTAAATATTTGACCTATATATTTATTTAATGCCATTGCAAAATTTATTCTAACCAGAGAGTGAAGAAATGGATGGAAAAGTGTACTCCTTCTTTTTTGTGTATGAAGACGTGAAGAATATATTTTAATACTAGTTTCCATATGTAGTTTTGTTTTGAAGAAAGAAGTTTGTCAATAAGCATGATGGCGCGTGCTGTAGTATAACATAATGACTATAGTAAAGAAAACCGAATATGTAATTTCGACCTCTTGACAGATTTGGCGCAAATTTAATATTTCAGTGACAAAACCACATACTAAATTTCATATTTCTAGATTGTTGCCTTTTTGCTATCACGTTAACATACATCATGGCTAGAGACAATCAACTTATTGACGGAGTTATTCCAAAATTCGACACAGATATACTTATTGTTCTAATAAAACCATGTGTTAAATTTCATTCACCTAACTCATTGGGTTTTTAAATTGTGTTCGCATCTATACAGAAGGCAGATAAACACACTTCCCTTAGGCGGATTGCGTCTGAAATTCGACAGAACCTACAATTTTGCTGTTAAGATAAAATGCTGTAAATATAAAAAAAATTCCCTTAATAAGATTAATTCCTCTTGTATAGCTTGTTCCATTTTTAAGATATCGTGTTCTGTCTGTGAACGATAATTTCCAAATTTTTCGGACTCGGGAAGATCCAATACGTTGAGGTTCATCAAAATCTCGAGATCGAATTTTTCGACGATCGCAATACTTTCTTTTTGTATATGAGGAAGTAAAAAAGCAATCAAATACGAAAATAAAGACCTGATATACAAGTGTGAGATATTCAATATTATATTTAAAATTATTTATATAAATAATGCTATGTAACGAATTGTGATTTTATTTGCTATATTCAAGTCACGTTCTGAAGTTACATAAGTGTTATTTGAGGATAGACCTCAAAAACTTCAATCGAAGTCATGTGATAAGGAAGGCAACTGAATAGGCACACATACTTCCATGAGGTACAAAATAGGGATGGGAAAAACCCACCGGTTTTAAATGAAAACCAGTTTTTTTTTTGTTTCGTTTAACCGGTTTTCTTCCCCGTCCCGGTTATATATTTTTTAAATCCAATAACTGGGTAAGAAAGCCGGAGATGAAGATATTCTCGATTTTAGGTTCTATTCGACTAAAATTTTCCCAGTTATGCAGCTTTGAATTTCACCATCTTAGGCCAATCAACGACAACTGCTTCGTCGAGGCGTCTGTTGGCTGACGGATTACTGAAAGAGTCTTTATGAACAGATAAATATTGGCCAATGGATTGATTTTCTGTGAAAACAATATTAATAAAAAAATTTGTCTACAAACGACGTTTGTTTTTTTATATTAAAAAAACCCGAAAGCCGGTTATTTTGAGCGGTTAATAACTGCCAGGTTAAATAAAGCTGAACAACCGAAAACCGGTTATTTTTGGAATAACCGCCATACCTAGTGCCAAAGCAAGGACATTTGATGGAGATTTAACATGACAGTGACGGCATACACTACAGAGTTTTGGTGGCAGTTGGTCTCGAACACACAATCATCTCATCTCGGATAATGATACGATATTTCGTTGAAATGAATTCTTTTTGGAGATTTTATT
>BGPR01000195.1:488432-557822 GCA_013235015.1 Araneus ventricosus
GGTGGCAGTTGGTCTCGAACACACAATCATCTCATCTCGGATAATGATACGATATTTCGTTGAAATGAATTCTTTTTGGAGATTTTATTATCATTCATTGACAACCGAAAAAAAAAAATACATGGGGCATGTGCCTTAATTTCATACCATGCAAAAACTGTAAACAATGAAGAAATTTTCGGTTCGTTTAATAGTTTCTAATAGTAAAGCTTTTTTATTCCACCGTAGTTTTATACTCCACTAGCTGATAACCCAACGTCGCTCGGGATCCAAATATTTTCATTTGACCCCCACTCCGTCCTTTTTCCCCCAAATAGTGACTCTAACCTTCCCCCAAAAATGTAAATCTCCTTTGAAAACTTTCAAAACTAATCTTTCTATCACTTGATAATAATATGGTTTGAATGAAAATGTGATAAGTTTGGAAAAAGAAAATTAAACACCGGAAAAATAACTTGTCTCCTTGGAAGAAGTTAAATAATAATGGAGAAAAAAAGAAAATAGGCAAAAAATGCCCGAATTTACCAGTTAAAATTAAATACGAATTCAAAAAAATTAGTGTTAGCTCCCTCTTGTGCTAATCCATCATTGTGCAAATTTGGTCCCTGTAAGTCAAATAGTCTGGGCAAGCAAAAAAAAAACAAAAAACACTCGTACATACATACTCATAAAAATTTTTTCTTATATATATAAAAATTACAGGTTTAATGCTAGATGCAAATTAAAATAAAGTTTTTTCATTTGTATCCCTAGTACTTTTTTGCATTCATTCGTTAAAACAATTTTAAACTGTGAAAATCAATACTTATAAAAGGCAATGCTTGTGTGCCTGCGATGTCCAGACGAATCTATCGCACTTACAGCCTTGAAATTTGGCACACAGGTAGTCTCGAAGTCGGTATTTTAAAATTTTATCTAGAAATTTTTTTTAATACTTAATGTTGTTTTGGGTGATTTTTTGCACTAATTTCTTAATAGCATGGCTTCAGATAATTGTATGAAAAAATAGATACACCATCAGAAAGAGCAAACGATTTCGTTCTAATTTGTTTATTTTGAATTTCTAACTTAATTTAATTCTGAATTTTGAGAAATTTCTAAAAATTAGTCAGTTAACCCTAAAAAACTTAATTTGGAACTTCAATTTCTTGCATCCACCGTTGTAATTTTATCAATTTGAAATTTGTTAATAAATTTAACGTTTCTCCGTGATTTCGCTGAATTTTAATTATTTTTTTGAAGTTTTTAAAAATTTCCGCTTCGAAATTCTTCGTAATCAAGGTCGCGTCACATATTTTTCCAACATGCATTTTGTCGAAACCATGTGATGTCATAATCCCTTTGCTTCGCATCCGATACCGTCAGTTACAGAAGACTGGAAAAAATGAAATATGACTTCAAAGTTTAAACCTGAAATGGAAGATTTCATCTCTCTCTCTTTTTTTTCCCCTTCTTCTCCGATTCATTCTGGATACATTTAAATACCACAGAAATTATATTTGTCATATTGTTCCACTTGAAATCGTTTAAAATTTCATTCGGTAAGCCTTCCCAACATCTATTGTTGCAATTTCATTGACTGAAGGTGCAGACCGCAGGATATGTCATAACTTCAATTGTTATTTTTGGCAGTGTCTTAATGTGTTTGTTTCGCATATTTTGCTTTCTGTATAATAGTCATTTTCATGTTGCAATTTTTTAATATTGTTTCAGATTAAAGCACTCTGTACCGTTTTTCTACAGTTGAAATGTCATTACAGCGAAGAAAAATAAGGGTGAAAATCAATAATGTGTATCTTTTTTGTTTTCAAAACTGTTTCGTGTCATTGTGGACGTTTTTCTTCTTCAACTTATTGTAGTCCCGATTCATGGGCAATGTCGTGCACATACTGCCTCTAGTTATTTGATACCAGCCACCTTTGGCAACCAGCTTGTTTGCCGGGAATATTATCAATTGAATCTTGCATCATTTTATATTCATAGTTCCTTTAACAACATAAATTTAAACTTCAGATTGTGATAGATATTTAACCCATGTTCTTAAAGTGGCCTTGCACCTGTTCTGTTCGTTGTCTACGTAAATGTCCCTAATGGAGTCAAATAACTGACTATGTCGCTTTCCTTTTGCAAAATATGCATTCGATTTCAAAATTAAAAGGGAGCAGTACATTTTATGGCCAGCAGCATTTTAACTGGATTAAAACATGCTTCAAAAAGAATGAAAACATAGCAACCATAATCATTCAGCTTACTAGATATATTTTTCAATATACATAATATCTCAGAGCTTGGTTTGCAGATTTCAAAAAATTTTGACGAAATAAAATATGATAACAAAACTTAGGATACTACCTCAACTTTCAACAGTGAAAAAGAAATACACAATTAAATATTTGTTCAAACAATCAAAACAGTCTGAATTGCGTTGAAGCAATGAAAACTATTGTTGTAAATTATGCCAAAAGATATATTTAAAAAAATTGGAGAAAAAATTGTACGGCAACTTAATTGATATCATTGATAAGGTAATTTTTTGCACTTTGAGATGGTGCCAAAATAATTTTTGTGCTGTAATATGCTCCAAAGTTATTGGGAAGAAAACCAAAATGTTGCTTAGTTTTTAATTAAAATTTCAAAAAAAGGGGGGTGGGGGGTGTGCTCCAAGGCACACATTTCCACCCTCCAAAGTATATTTGTGCCCAATTTCATAGATCCTGCAGAGGACCAACACACAACTGTCCTTTATTACAAGTAGAGATGTGCCCAACAGATTTATTAATTCTTTTTGTCTATTCTTCAGAGTAAATATTCAAATGTTTCACTCATGATTAAAATGCTATATTAAAAATTCTTTCACAGTATATATTTAAGTATATAAATTGAATTATTGTGGTTTTATGTTAATACATTGTATTATTCTGGATATAACTTAATACTTTGTATTATTCCGAGTTTAGGTATTACATAACATTATTCTACATTAGGTTAATGCATCTTTATTCTGGTATGAAGTAATGGATAAGAAATTAATATATTACTGCAATGAAAAATGAGATTAAAATTTCTGGGGGGGGGGATCTTTTTATCATTCAATTTTTTTAAAAAAAATCTACAGTAAATGCTATATATGATCTATTAATGAATTGCATCTATTTATACAGCCTATAATGAAGGAAAAATTGGCTAACACTTTGCAGTAAGTAATAGCACATGCTTTGATGCTCATTTTTCTGCAGCTGTCATTAATAATTCTGAAATTCAAGTTGTTTTACTTTCTGTTAATTGTTACAAGACAATCACTACTTAAAAAATATTATTAAAGAAACCTTTTTAAATATTACAAATTATTTTTTTAAAATTTAAGTTCGTTAACTGTCAATGTTGCTAGTGACATAAGGCAACATTAGTAATGACTACCCATTATGCCCGGGATTAAAATACCTTCACGTCTAATATTTTTGATGTGAAAACTACTTTTGCATAGAAAATTACAATACCTAAAATTCCTTTATCACCTGAAATGCTTTTTAATTAAAATATCAATTGAAGCAGACGATTTTAAAAAACCGTCAATATCTAATTTTCTCCATAACTTATATTTGTTGCATAGGTACTTCACATTTTGTTCATAAATCTTGCTGTATAAGCAAGATTTTTAACGGATGTTATGGGACAATTAATTAATTAGTCAAGTTTTCAATAAGAAAAAGCGTTAAAATATATTTGAATAAAAAAATAAAATTAGTCTTTTCATCCAGAATTCTACTAATGTGATCTAGCGATAGTTCTTATGTATTTGTGTTCACCAATAATAATAAAAAAAAGTGTTGCAAATTGTTAATTTTATACACAATTTAATTTTGGAAAAGTTATTAAAATGAGAACAATGAATTGAAGGAAAATGAAACTTGTGTCATGAAAATCTAATTTTTTAAACTTTTAATATGGTATAAAAATAGTTTTTGTGAGATAATGCACATTTTTGAAAAATATCACGAAAAATGCCAAAATATTGCTTAATTTCGAATTAACTGAAATTTTAATTAGCTTTGAGACTTTCAAAAGTTGAACTTTCTCTTCTTAATTACAAAATATATTTATAAAAATAAGCAAAAATTTCAGAAAAAAAGTAAATTTGCATCATTTCAAAATCGTCTGTATGCAATCAATTATTAAATTTTGAAAAATTAATAAAAAAAAATGACGGGAGGCTGTCTTTTTCAAACAGCCGCTGATGTTAAAGGCGTAGGACTACTTTACTCGCATGACTCTTTTTCGATTTTCAATTTTTTTTTTTTGTAACTTCTATTGGTATCATTGAAAAGATAAAATTTTTGAGCTTTAAGATGGTATAAAAATATTTTTTGGGGGATAATTTGCTTTGAACTTACAGCAGAAAAACAGCTTCCACGCTTTAAAAAGTTGACAGGTATCTTCCCCTTGTCTTAATAAGTGTATAAAGTTTGGTTAAAATCAGGGCAGTGGTTTAGGAGGAGATGTGAAACATGCATACAAATATACATACAATAACTTTTATTTATATTAAGACTAGCACTGCAATCATTACTGGCAAACAGTAATAGTTAGGTTTTTGACCAATTCTTTTGTCATTATAATGGACTGAACTGATTACTGCCAATATTACAAAACAAAACAATAAGATTTAGAATATGAAGAAATTGCAAAGATAAACAGAAATATTTAATTTAATGATATATACAGATGTTATATTTTATACTATGCAAATTCACATGAACTACATTATGATATTTTTTTGTTACAAGATTAGGAGCGTGGGGTGCATATGCCCCCCATCTTCACTTCCTTTCCACAAATATTGTTTCCTCAGAAGAAATGTATCAATTGCAAATTAAACAATAAACATTTTGAAATGCAAAAAAGAGCAAAAATAATTTCAAGTGAACATTTTTAATATTTTAATAGAGATTACAAAAATACTCTCAAAATGAAGTCTAGCAATGCTTTGTAATGCTGTTCAATTAATATTAAAATCAACAATGGCTTACTTAACTAATTTATTTGACTTGGTTTTCTTTATCAATGAATTAATACTATTATACATTAATTTTTTTTTTTCATAATTCCAAACAAAGGTGAAAAAGGTTCACAAAATTTCTGGATGGACTGCACCACTGTGATAAGTTTTGTTACATAATAAAAAATTTTATAAGTGGATTGTTTATCAAAATTGAATTTGAGAAAATGGCAATTCTACATTAACTATTAAAAACATAACAACTGCATTCGAATTCACTTAAAAGAAGTAAAATTACACGATTTTCATAAAAATTAACTTCAAATTGTTTGTTCACTTTTTAAATATATATATCTAATTCTATGGAATGCTATTTGTTTTAAATAAAGTGACCTTCTCAACATTAAATTATTTTTTTTCAACTAAAAAACCACAATTACATGAATTGGTATGGTCCTTCTGCTCAAGTAGTAAAAACAATCAAAATCAAGACAAAATATATTAAGATTTAATTACAGAGTGACAATAGCATGTCTTGAATGACTTCTCATCAAACTTGATGTCAAAGAAAAATACTGAAGTTTCAAATATTGTACGGTAAATTTGAATCATTTTGCAGTTTGTCAATTTCCTTCATGAGGATTATAGATGTTACAATATTGCTGGCATGCAGTATTGTAGTTATAAAAAAAATACAGCAATCTTGCATAAGATGTCACAAGACACCAACACTTTATATTTACACATGTTTATTGTGTGCATTGATGAAACATTTATAAAATACAGTACTATACACAAGTTTTAAAACAAACGCATAAAAGTTAATAAACACATCAGAGCAAAAACAAGTGAGGTGATGTCTCTCATATAGGTTTGGGGACTGAGTTCGGGTGGGCTATCGTGCTAGGAGCATTGGCAATGGGTGTTCCGATCACGGCATCAGGTCCATGTTTCTGAAAAACAAAGAAAATTACTTAGTCAACCCTAGCCTTTCAGCACACTCCAAGGCCATTCTTTACACACGTCAGCATCTAAGCTACATTTATCTCTAGCCATTTCTTAATTTAAGAGCTAGTAGGCCAATTGATTTATTAGACCATGCAAGTGAAACTGAAAACAAAATAAATAAGGCCTTTGTAGGCCATATGTTTTTTTTTCTTTTTTTTAAATGTGGATTTATTTTGGAACATGCAATGTGAAAAAAACTGCAACCAAATGTCCGCTCCGTTCACAAAAATCATCGAAACAAACTCTTAAAATGCTAATTATTTTTTAAAACAAAGTACACTGTGAGCACAATTTGATAATTACACTTTGGCAAATTATATTATTACGATCAACAGAAAGTTCATCTTAATAAAATGTAGAGGTGCTTGTGAAACATTAAGACCCACCAGGGTGGGGCTGGCACCGCGAGTTCACAGATGAGAAGCCGCCATATAAGTAAGCAGGCTTTCATTTTCCTGGTGGGTCTAGTAATGGTGGTGTGGCCCTTAGGGCCCATCTCCAATGACGGGTCGTACCCCGGTGAAACGGGGGTTGCCGCATGTAATGGGGCTATTATGCGGGGGACACAGTACCCAATGAAGTCGTAGCGGACGGTCATTCAATGTAGACCTGGATGCCAGCCAAGGCAAGGCAGGATGTTGGCTTGTTTGTGATTATAAAACTTTAAAAGAAAGAGAGAATTAGTACTCAGCAGCAACTGAGATGCTTCAGAATAGCTTTTTTGTTGTTCATGTAAAGGACTAGAGACCTATTTTGCACAAAGCAAAAGCAAGCCTGTGTATAAACCTATTAACATAATATTAAATAAAAGAACACACAGGCATTATGTACACTTCAATTTCAGAAAAGCAGAGTAGTGATAAGCTACCAAATAATAAGAAAACTACATAAACATGCTTATGTTAGATGTTCCATTTACAATTCATTTTATTTCTCGAGCTTGAAAGTTAGTAGCTTTGATCTAACCCTTCCAACACTAATTTGTTTTGTTATCCAGATTTGCCATTTCAATTACATATAAAAATTGTCTAAAATGATATTTTTAAATATATTTTTTTCAGTTAATTGTAACCTTATATTAACTTTTCATTTATATAAATTTGAATACAAAAACAGTAAACAGTAACAGGCAGACTGAAATACACTGAGTAAGCAATGAAAGGGATAAATCAGAGCTTAAATTAAAGAAGAAATCATTCCATAGAAGTAACACTTCCACATTGACTCGTTTCTCCAAATTATTTATGTAATAAGTAAGAGATATTATGATTTGTGCATGTCTTGGATATCAATGATTTGTAAATATTATTGAGAGATAAAAACGTGAAACATACTAAAATAAATACAAAACTTACACATTTTATTAAATTAGTTGGCTAATTATTAATATAATTTACACATCAGAAATTAAACAAATTTGGGAAAAAATGAGGTTCCTACTTTTACCGATGATTAATTTTGAATTTCTGCAAAAATAAGGAAATGAATCATCAAGAAGAACAAAATAAATTCAATAATAAACATAAAACAGTAAATAAAGAGCAGAGAAAAGGAGAAAAAATAAAAATACTTCTGCTACAAAAGACTTCCACCCAAAAGAAAACCATGCCTCCTCATGCAATTTTCACATGGAACGAAAAAGTAATAACTAATGAACTAAATCGCATCTTGTTAATGAAAATATCAACATAGCTTAAACATCTAACATATCTTTCAGATGCTTAACAAAGAAAAAAAAATCAACAAGCAGCAAGCTTTTATTTTTGTTATATATAGTTAATTTAAACTTCTAAAGAGTTTTCTTTGACAGATTCTCTTATGTTAGATATAATTTTAATACTTCATGAACAAGTAAAAGACAACACAACATAGAAATTTATGTTATACTTTTTTAATCACAGGACAATAACTTTAAAACTGTTATTTTAATAATAACAATTGACGTATTATTAGTAGCATTTAGTATTAGACAATAGGAGATTATATTTGCGACAATAAAAAAATGGCATCTTGCTAAATAGAAAAGTAGCAATTCATTCCACATAGACAATTCAATGCCAAATAATTAAATTTTTTATATCATTCACACCTTCTCAACTTTAATTAGGAGACACTCTTATGGAAAGAAGAAAAATAATGTAAAGAAACAAGAAATTGCTAATACGTAAGCTTAAATTCAACATTTTGCTCATCATAAATTAAAAAGTTTTTTTTTCCCCCACCCTTTCAATTTCCCATATGATGTCAAAAGACAAAATTCACACATGACACAGGCTTTGAACAAAAAAAAAGCTGAATTTCATAAATAGCGAATCGTGTCAAACATAAATACCGAAAAGTAAAATAAGTGTAAATAATCTAACAATAAAAGAAATAAATTTATACAAAAAATGCTTAACATATTAAAAATATTGTAGAATTATTATGTAATAAAAAAAAATCAAGAATGATAAAGCGGTGCCGAAAAAGCGGAAATTTTTAAGTAAAGAAAAAGAAATTTAGAGTTTGATACATATATTTTAAAAAATAGAGTAGAAATGCTATTGTTTGAGTATATTTAACACTTTAACTGCCACTGAATGGCCTAGTCATCATGAATATTTATGGTTATTTGAACCACAAGGCTGACTAGCTCCCTATTACAGCGAACTAGCATTTTAGCAAAAATATACAGATAAAATAAATTCATACAGCTAAAAGTTATTTAATGAGGTGAGAATATCATAAAACATATTTTCAATTTCAACTTACCAATTTAAATATAATATCAACTTACCAAATTTATTTGATGCCTTAACTTCCTATTTCTTTACTTATTTACCATCATTATTTGCTACAAGTGGTAAAAAAGTTGATAATTTAACATTGTTATACTATAACATTTCAGTAAATATTTGCTTTCATTGCATTAATGATAACTAATGTATCAAAAGCTGCCAAAAATTCCTGATATTAATTTAGCTGAAAGATCTAAGTTGTCCAATTCCAAACATAAAATATTCTCATATACAGTCAAGAAATTTTGAATGAGAAAGACAGAACTATAACATTCTTTTACCCAAATAACTGCTTAAGTGGTCTGGAATCATTTGCTAAGATCTGAAGAACACTGTACTCTCAGTGCTTTCAACCTCTGCATGTTGTAGTCAGAAGGGGAAAAAAAAAAAAAAAAAAAAAAGTGGTAAAATGAGTAGTCAGAAGAGAAATACAATTGCATTTCTATTTTACAAAACAGAATGAAAATTAACTCTAGGGTATCTAATTCTAGACCACCAACTAGTTTATAAGCAGTTTACTACATATCCTAATAAAAACAATCTACTGTATACAAGTGGCAGTTAATGTGTTAAAATAAATTCACAATGCACATTTTAATATGCTTCATAAATGATAACCTATAATCAAATTTATTTGACCCAAAAGCACTACTTTAAAATTTTCTTATAAATAGTTTTCTTAAGTTACCAGCAGTAATTACAGCATTAAGCAATTTTTGAGCTTTCATAATTTTATAAGATGGAGACGAAAGAACACTAAATATCTAGAGAACTACAATGTATCTCATTTTAAAGCAAATACACAAGATAAGCGAAAAATAGAAAAACAAGTTAGCATCTAAAGCTATGTTTACTGCAATTATTACTAGGACTAACAAATATTATGGAAAGCTGCAGATTCGGGTTAATACAGAGCTGCAGTAAAAGAAAGCAAACATTTCAGTACAATTTATAATTTTACTCAAATTTAAAAAGGTGAATGTATGTTACTCTCACAGGCAGCCAGTCAATTTCTTTCCACTCAGCTATCTACAATATCAATTCCAACTTTCATTCTGAATAAGATTATTAATCTTATCATGCATACATTACGAGAACACTGAACACATAAAAGCCTCAATCAAAAACACATGCTTTTTAAGAGCCTGAAGCAAGCCTAAATCTTTATTCCCATTTTAATTCCATGCTGAAATTTGTAACAGTGTTATACAGATCAAATTTATCCATGCACAGTTTCCTTTTTCGGTATGATCTTCTGACAATTCAATTTGTAGGGCGATTATAGATAACAAGAGATCTGAAAACAAGACAAACTGTTTTTCACTTAATTATATAACGTGTAGAAAATGAAAAGCAGCTTTTTTCTGTGGTTGTGTCTAATTGTAGTAAGTTAATGCACTTGACAACAGACCAAAGAATGATGGCTCCGAGCTCTCCATGTCCAAGATCATTCTGCCATGAAGGCCAGGAAAGTTCTTTTTTGATTCCCAGTTTCAAGACAACTTCCCAGTTTCTTTTTTGACAAAGAAGGACTTCTACACATTAACTGGCTAGAATAGGAGGAAATGTTTAACACAACAGTACCGAAACACACTCTTGAAGCCAATAACAACAAGAGCCAAACGAGACTATGGCAAACTACTGGCATATGCCTTCCTCTCTTCCTGCAAATTATGATTGTGGTGAATAATCAGAAGAGAGAAGTCTGTCTTCTGTTGCCTGATCATGTCACATATCTTTTTAAAAATCTGACTTTAGCCATCTACTGTACTTTTCATTAATACAATGAGAGTAAGCGAGTTTTATGTTCACAGAAAATGAATGTAAAAATATAGTTCAACTCATACCTGGACCACATTTGTCAAGGATAACGGGGTGGCTACAGAAACCGTGAATAAAATTTCCCCGATTTATAGCTACTAATTATATTAGTTTCCTGGCTTTCTCCCTATTCAGAATCATTGTATGTATACAGTATACATTCTTAAAAACACTTTTACAACTTATTTAATATGAAAAAATATATTTTTATGACATTTAATTTAAAAAAAAAAAAATGGAATGAGCATCCTAAAAAATATATTAAAACAGTATATTACATTTCTTATATGTAAAAAAATACTGGAAATTTTAACAAAATACTTTGCTTCTAAAATTGCTTAAGAATTCTAAGAAACATTAAAACAACTTTTTGCAACACAAGTTAAATTATATTACCAGTAAAGGTTATTATGATCTTTGCTAAAAACTTTAAAACAGTTCAATAACTAATTAGTGCTCTTTGCATGAGTACCAGAATAACATGTTGCAGCATAAATATAAAAATAGTTTATATTTAAATATGTACCTAATAATATATATTTCAGCAAAGATTTAAATATGAGAAACTGCCAAAATATTACTTCAAATCTTTATTCTTTAACAAATCGTAAGAAATTAATTGCTCTAATCAAAAGCTTATGCTTTTATAAATGAATATAAGTTTTTTAAAAAAAAATTCCATTTATCATTACAAATAATGCTAAACATTAAGACACTAATTTATAGATGCCTAAAGTAACACACAAATAACTTAATTTTCCAGGATTCTTACGAATTTCTCCGATTTTTCCAGATCAATAAAATTCCCCGATATCCCGGTTCTGTCGCCACCCTGGATAAAAACAAAATACTCTTGAAAATAAGGGGAGGGGGGGAATCCTTATCCCCAGCAGATTGGTGGGGTCGAGGTGATTTTGCCATTTCTGCCCTTCTTCGCTCAGCAGGCCTGGTTGAAGCCTAAACAAACCATCAAAAGCAAGCACAGAGGGAATCTCTTTAAAGAGATAGTCCTGTGCTAAGACACATATGGCCAAGGAGATATTCGAACTGCCAATAAAATTTTGAAGGGAAGTCTTCAAACATTTTCGGTACAGCCCTTATCAACAGTTTCTACACAGAAACCTTCAACAGTTACACAGAAAGGTCAACAGTTTCTACAGAAACCTTCCACTTGCTTTATAAGTGCGGGGAAATGATCCAGGATCAGTGTATCAATAGCAATTATGTGCAGGTACCATGCTATGCCATAATGTCAAATTAAAATATTCTTTAGTGTCCTTTTCACTTGGGGACACCTTATATCATGATTTCTGTACCAGAAGAAATTCAGTAGCTGAGCCTTGCTAAAATGAAACTGCTTCTATAAAATTCTGATGATGCCTCAGTGCCCAGTTTCATTAAATAATAGCAGAGATTTCAGTCATAAGAATCTAAAATAGACACATAATCCTGTGTTATTTTATTTTTCTTATTAATGGAAAGTTGAAGGTATGAAATGAGCTTATTAATAAAAGCCATAAAGTTGAAGGTATTTTTCCCAATATGAAAAAGCTTTAGTGAATGGAAATAACGAAGGATGAATTTTAAGATATCCTTATAACTCAATCTTTTGAGAATTCACTGTCCTGAAATATTCCATTTGCATGTGTATGCATTTTCATACTGATATATGAATAATAATCTTCTGCTCTCTATTATAAACTGCACTGGTTAGTTTAGATTGTTTTTTATATCAATAAACAGTAAATTGTGGAGTATTTACGGTGTCAATATCTTCATTATTGAAGTAAAAACATCTTAATGTGATTTCTACATGATAATTCCTTCCAAAATTTTGTTGAGAACAAATTATGATGCATTTGATTATAAAGTTTATGTAGTAATATAAAAATATACAATACCGTATATCAAATTAATCTCTCTTACAATACCTCTGTGGGAAAACAAAGTTAAAGACTTAAGTATCATTTCACTAATAAAAATTTCATTAAAAAAAATTAAAATTTCGAACACACAAAAAATATTTCATTTACAAAGAACATATTTTAGTTGCAAATTTTTTCAAGTATGCAAAATCTGAAAAAAAAATTTTGAAAATGCCTTTTAAGAAATTTAGAAAAGAAAAAGACTCCTTTACTGTTTTCTGCAGCAATCAATGAATTATAAATCAGAAGCCGAGTTTATACCTTTTTCTTCTTCTTTTCTTTTTTCTTTTTCTTCTTCTCCTTTTCCTCATCATGCCTCTTTTGTTTCTTGTGTTTTTTCTCATGAGGACCTTCAATGCTGATATCTGAAACAAATAACAACTTTTTAAAAGAAATGTTCACTAAACAGAGAAATGTAGAACTCAATTCATAAGTATAGCTAAATCTTATAAGTAACAATTGTTTTTTTAAAAATATTATCAAATACAATATTTTGAACACACCATTTTATTTATTTATCAGACTTAAGAAATGTCATAATGTTTGAAATTAACAGCGATTTTCTACATTTAAAAGTAATGTAATTTTTTTCAGCTATCATTATTAATAGTTTGTATAGTACAGTGAAACCTCTTTGAACGGCCAATTTTTCGTGGCACGGATTTTTCGGCCCATAGACCTAATGTTAAAATAACCCCTAGCAATGGCCACCCAACCCCTCTGAACGGCTGCCGGGTGGGTTCGCCCATCCCATTTGACAAACATATAGGTTCGAGATTTACTTTTTAAACTGAAAAACGAACTTGAAAAAATGGTTTTTTCCGAGAAGGGTAAAAATTAAAAAGTCACAAATTGTATACTTTTTTCAAAAAATGTAAAAAATTATTAAATAAAGTACTATTTTCTCTTTAGATAAGTCTCAAACTTCATTTCAAATAAGAAATATGTGTCAAACTTGTTTATGTTATGTATTATAGCAATTATCTTGTAATTGCAACAAAAACCATTCAGAGCGGCCACTTTTTCTCGGAACGGAGGCGTGGTCGCTCAGAGAGGTTTCACTGTATTAATGCGTCATCTCATAAAACATGTTATTTTTACAATCTTGGCAATCTAATTTTTATTCTGGACTAAAAACAATTTTGAGACAAACAGTGTTAGGATTTCTTTCCTAGAATTCACATAATCCATCCAATCATGAAAATAGCAATATATAAATGGGAGATATTTAAATTCAGAATCTGCAGAAATTTCTCCCTAACTTTTAAATAGCAAAAAATTATGCAGGTGATCATTTCCAAGAACAGGGAGGGAAACATTCCTTTGTGAGACAATAAAATTAGCTACTACATTGAAAAGTTTTCATTTTTATAATATCTTAATGATATATATATTCTACAACAAAATTTGGGAAAATGAATCACTGAAAACATAATTACCTGTAATGTGATAATCATAACCTTAAATCTATATTTAATGTGTTTTCACTTTGAAATGCACAACTGCAGATTTTTTTTTATTTAAATAACTTTAAAAAACATTTGGCCCACATTATATCACAAGGATGTTTTATTTGAAATTCATATTTGTGAATTTAATTTCAGACACAAGAGAAAGGAAGGGGGAAAAAAAAAAAAAAAAAAAAAAAAATCAGGATCTATAACTCGACAGTAAGAAAATATGCACATACCTTGCTGAGATTCTTGGGTTGGGGTATCACCTGCTTTATGTTTGTGCTTTTTGTGTTTATGTTTTTTCTTTTGTGGTTGCTGGCTCATTAATCTGTATTGTTCTGGTAGCTAAAGAGAAAATTATCCTAATTAATTTTTATTCAGTTAATGTACATGGCATTAGAATAATTTTTTTTCAAAGCAGAGTTAAAATGACCGCAATGAAGAAACTTACAGGACCGGGATGAAGTCGGAAACCTGACAACTGTGATCCAGTTAATGGAAGAAGTTCCTTGCCGCCTATCGGTGGCTTTTCAATAAGTGATTTCAAAGAACTGAAGGGGGAGAAAATGTTATTTAACCATATGGCATAATTAGTAAGAACACAAAGTTCTTCCTTGTTATAGCACCCCCCCGCCCCCGCTTACCTTTGGATTATGTCAAGATCGCAGTCGTGAGTTCACCAAGTTCATAAGTTCAATGTGCTAGCAAAACTACTAGGTCAGGGGTGAGGAATCTGCAGCCTTTTTGAGTTTCTTATACAGCCTTACCAGTCTTAAATTTGCATTAAAACAATATACTTGTCTGTAATATAATACTAATTACAGAACAATAACCCTAAAGATTCAGCTTGTGTGGCCTTTTCCCAACTTCTGAAATTTAACGAGGCCTTTCAGTGCGAATAGGTTCCCCATCACTGGCTCTTGTGGCTAGTGAAGCCGTAAGATCTTTTTTAAGTTAAAAAAAATATGCCTGGTGCTCACTTAGCAGCCACTTACAAAGGAATATTTTTTAAAAACCAATGTCAATTCGAGAACCCTGACAAAAAAATAATGATGCTAATATACGAGCACATGCTGTTTTTATAGGACCAGAAACATTTTGGCGAGATTTTACCACTATCTCGGGGCTGCTATAACAAGGAAGTGTCGAACATAAAACTATTTGCATCATAAATGAAACTTGATATTTTTTCAGACCAGGGCTTTTCAAAATTATAATTCCAACTCCTGTCAGATTTTTCACTGCAAATATAATTAAAATTTATTAAATAATTTTTAACAAATTTCTCTTTTGTTTATTAATAATTAAAACTTTATTTATCAGCTTTATCTCCCAAGAGCATTACATATATTTGGAGATATGAAAAATCTGTTTCATATGTAGGAGATGGAGAAATTTTAAGAAGCCCCAATAGACAATTTTTCAAAAGGAACAATAAATTTTAGAATTTAACTGAAATGAAACACTACATCATGAATACAATATCCAGCATTATTACTTGTCCAAGAACAAGATAAGAATTTTTAATATATGGAGAAATTTAAGTGATTTTCATTAATAACTAATTACGTTTAAAGTTAAACTCACTTTTTCAGTATTAAAAAATTAGGTTAAATTAGATTTCTTTCGGTGACAACAATAAAAAGTCAATTCTTGGAGATTTTGGATCAATGAGTCTGTGCACTCCATTTAATTCTTCATCACTAGTGTAAAACAAATCCTTCATGCTGCTGAGACAATTTCGAGAATAATACTCACCCAAAAATGCAAGGGATATATTTTAGACTTATTGGTAATATTTTATATTATAACCTGCAAAAAGTAAAATAAATTACACTATCATTTGTCATAGGTGTAAGCAGAATTCACTCATAAAAGCAACATCTGCAAGACATTTATTTTTTTCATTAGTAGGAACAAAAAATGTTCATTTGCATGACATAATTTGCATTTACTTAAAAAATTTGTCTAAATTAAAAAAGTTCATGCAAATTTGTGAGACAGACATAATTTTTTCTCTCTCTTTTATGACACTGATCCCTCCTTTCCATGTTAGTGTATTTTCCAAGTACTGAAGTTTGAACAATTTACAATTTAGAAAATTTCTCATCAGAAAAGAGACAGCTGAGAAATTATGCAAAAAATTTTGAATGACAGAAATTAATATGAGAGAGAAAATTTAATTTTATAAGAAACAGGCAAACATTAGATGCTTTCATATATTCCTGAAAATTATTCATATACTTTGGGAAACTGTCCACCTAAAAAATATATGTATTTGCCCACATTATCTTACTTCCACAATGTCGCAAAAGCATCCACCAGATTTCTTACAAATCCTTCTCATTACAAAGAATGAACTTTTTACAGGTCCACTATGAAACCGGAAAAAAAAAAAAAAAAAGTGAAAGCCTTAGTTACATCAATTTTGACAATATTCTCAATTTTTGCATAAAAATCACATTAAATCCATTTTGTTTTAAACTTAAATTATGGCAGGGCCTTCTAGCAGCGGACACAGTGCTTTGAGAGATCAGACTTGGGATTTGTAGGCTTTAAAAGTTGATGGGAAATCTTCATTAATTTCCACTCCTTGAAGATAGTTAAAAGAATACAAAACTATTGCCAACTGATTTTGAGGAGGAATGCAAAAAATACCCAAGTAGTATAAGGGATTACCCAACATAGGGTTAAGGTAGGTATGTACAACTTATCAATTTATTGACAATCCCTTTTAAAGACTATGTCAGTGATATGATGTATTAATTTTTCGTTTAAAAAGTTAAATATGGTAATTCATATATTTTTACCTTTTCTTTTAACAACTAGGACAGGGTTTCCCAACCTTTTTTCCATAGCATACCCCTTGATTAGTCCTTTTATTTTCGTGTACCCTTACTGTCATACCTCTTACCATCTGTCAATGCAAAGAAGATTTTCAATAATGTTACGAGCTTAGTTAAGCAGAAGAGTCAAATTATTTGAATTAATAAGCTTAATTAATACGTCTAAACTAGAAGGAAAAAATATAATAAACAAACAACAGAGTGGTGCCTAGTGAAGCTACAGTTTTTGCGAAGACTTGATTGTTTGTGCATAATCGGGGTGGTGAAGACAATATATCAATTATTTACCAAGTTTCCTTTATTTTTTTCCTCTTATGTTGAGTGTAAGCTTAAGGTTGCACAACTTTCACTTTAAATTTTCATATGACTTTGGGGAAAGAAAATTTTGTAACTTTATTAATCATTTATGTTTTCTTGTGACTGCCATAACCGATTTTGATTTAAAGTACCCGCAACTAGTCCTTCACATACTCCAAAGGTACGCGTACCACAGATTGGAAACCTCTGAACCAGAAAAAACTCAATTTAAAAGAGGGACAGAAGCCCATGATTGCATATTTTAAATTAAAAAAAAAAAATCCTTTTCAATATTTTTATTACATATTTAAAACTTACTATTTAATTCAATTTATGAAGCAAAGAAGCAATAGAATTATTGTAACATTTAGAGAAACAAAAAAGTGAAGTATATTAATAAAGAATTCAAATCTAAATTTAAATTAAATTATTCATATATACAATCTAGAAGTAGATATTACCTGTTATCTAAGCTTCCCGGTCCATCAATGTTACCAGGAAGATTTGGAAGGAAAGCACTTAGTTGATCTTTCATTTTACGACCACAAAATTTGCTGTAGGAATGTTCAAGATTGTAAAAAGACATCAAATTGGAGGCTCCAGTCAGTTCTGATTCTGTTATTAAAAAATATTTCACATTAGATTAATACACATTTGTACACATCAGGTTTTGGATAAAATTGTTTTCATTGTCAGGGAGAAAAATAGAAGAAAAGATACCCATAAAACATAAAAGCACATTGTAATCTATAAAAAGCATTCAACGGAATACGAAGCATAATTCACTTAATATCAAAGTAAAGATTTAAAAAAATTATCTTTCATTTCTTTGCAAGTGATATGCATCATAAATGTTTGTATAAAATAATTTATAAATATAACCCATCTTCAAGTGACAGAACAACTGAATTTACCAAATGATGCTTTCACAAGTTTTGACTGTACTTATCATACTTGATACACAAAAAAACTCATTCCCGTAGAATCTTCTACGTAGTTTGCGGAAATTTTCGATAAAATCCGTAACAGTTGGTATGTGTAAATTGAAATATATATATTGTAAATAAAAGAAACCTTTTATTGCAACAATAATACAGAATACACTATATGATAAATGCATAATAAAAACATTTTTAATGTTTTATATGGTAATTATGCTTATATGTCTATTAATTATTATTTAAATGAATACAACAGATCAGCATTAATTGTATATGGAGAGTTAAGTATTAGTCTTCTAATATCGAAAAGGAGAGCAAAATTTACAAAAGGTGGACAATTGGTTACCTTAATATTAGGGATGCAATGAATAGTGATTTGGCTGAATAGCTGAATATTTGGCCAAATTTCAGACAGAATATCAAATATTCAGTGGCCGAACACCTACTTTTTAAAACATCTTATTTTAAATAAAATACTGCTTATATTTTTAATGGAAAAAAGTTGTTTTTTTAAAAAATTATTTGCACATTTTAAAAAACATTAACACCTTGATGCATTTTCTGTAATATTGTAAATATCTTAATTCTAATAATAAAATGCGAGAAGCCCTCTTGATTTTGGACATGCTGAACAGAAATAAAAAAAGTCATCAGTGCAGAACATGGCAATCACAAACACAAAAGAAAATCCAGTGCATAAATTAAAGTTATTAGAAGTAAATTCCTATTCTTATAAAAAATTTCTAACAGGTAGGATGGAATGTTCACTCACTTGATGGTGAAAAAGAAAACGGAAAAATTTCCAAGATTTGTAAATTTAACAAGAAAATATCTTTCAGCTACTGGAAGCACAAGATATAAAGAGTGCCGATTTTCAGAAGTTTATAATATATATGGATGGAATATGTATGGAACCAAACAGAACAGATTTATTCCTAAAAATGATGAACAATTATTGCTCTTACATCATAATTTCAGGCTGTATTATGATAAATTATACATGGCATTATTAAATACACTTATGTACAATGCAACTTAACATTGGATAACTGTTAAGATTTTTTAAATAAATGTACTGAAAAATTATTCTGCAATATTTTTTATTAAAAACACTTGAAAGCACATTTTAAAAAAATTATTACCCTGAATTTACTCGGCCAAATATATGTTTAGTATTCGGCAAAAAGGGTCAATTTATTATATCCCTACTTAATATTTCCGAAAATTATTTTTACTGCATGGGTCATTGGTCTAGGACCAGAAATATATATACCATCAAAATCTAAGGATGTTATGTTCTACACAATATTCTAAATAGGAATGTTTAAATTTTAGAGCCATCTTGTATCAAACGTAATCAAACAGTAAAATTGCTTAAAGAAAACAATTTCCGTCCTTTTTGCACTTGCATAAAATTGATGCTTCCTTCAAAAGTAATAAATCAAACGCTAATTCAAACATTTCATATAGTGTTGTTAAAGGCAGTTTACTGTCAAGAATTACAACTTTTGTCTATGGGGAAAGGATTTTTTAAAAGGCAATCATTATTTGATAAAGTTAAAAGGCATAAGCCAAAATAAGTTATTTAATTGTACTTATGCAATAGTTAAAATACACACTTGATGCAAGTTATCAATGAAACAAGCAATACTTCAAATCTAATTATATAAAAAAAATCCAAAGCAATTAATTTGTAACATTTCTACTGTAGTTATATACATTGTGTTCTTTTTAATAAGCTAAAATCTCATATTAAAGAACTATGATTAAGTTAAGGCTATCTAGCCTGATCCAAAATTAAAGCCAGATAGGGAATTTATTAAGAAATTTATAAACAGGAAAGATTAAACAAAATTCAACCGGAATTTTTGACATAAATGCTTATAAAATTTTAAACTGTGAACTATTTTGCAACAAATTTTTATGTCTAAAAATAAAATCCAATACCCTAAAAGGTGACAAATTAGTTTATTAATAAACAGTAAAGCAATTAATGAGTAACATTTCTATTTTAGTTACATATATAACGAAAAGAGCACATTTATTCATACTTATTGTAATTTAAGAAACGAATTGCTGAATAATCATGGATAGCTTAATTTTATTAAGCGTCAAAAAGAGAGTTCCGAAGACAATATGAAGTATCAAATGATATAGTAATTTTACATACCTAGTTGAATGGAAGAGTTTTAATATTTTAACTCTGTGTTATATTTTAATATGGATTCAGAGCAATTTCAATATGTTTAACACGTTAACATTACAGCATTCTGAAAACGAAGCAGTCACTTCAAAAGAAGAATAAAAACTATACAGTCGCTCAGAATTGATAGTTTAGATAATTTCCAAAGATCTAAGAGTAAATAATTTTCTATTTTTCAATAGTAATTTATATGATCATTGCGCAATGTAACTTACTTGGAGGCTCTTTCATAAGGTAAAATGGCCCACTGTGAACAATGGCTGGAGTTTTTCCCAAAGATATTGTAGTTTTAAGAGTACCAGTTGAATCTTGACGAGGCACAACTGGAGATCGAGATCCCCGAGGACTCGATTTGGGTGAATATGATTCAGGCTTCCTTCCCACGTCGGCCATTTTGCTCTGCTCGCTCAGAGCTCAGCTCAATACAAAATGACAAAATCCAATGTTTGATAGAAAAAAAAAGGGACCCATTTCACTTCACGTCCTTCCGCATCGGACATTTCCTCTTTACTTCCTGTAAGCTATCGATTATCGTAAAGGAAATCGATAATTAAAGTTTCAATTAAATTCAATTGCAAAAATTAAAACATTTCATGTGTTTTAAATTATGTAATTTGACCCACTTTACAAATACAGTTTGTTTTCAGTCATCTTTTTGGTGTGAACTTATTTTAGGTGTGGATAATGAAGCAATAAGTCGCTAAATCTTTCTTGCGGAATAGCTCTGACGACTCCTGTTTACAATGCTCGCTCTACAAAGAGGCTGATTATGAATATAAATAAAATTTAATGATAAATTTCAGTAAAAAAATTAATTTAATTGTACGAAAACAAATTTAAATGCAATTTTTTTAAAAGACGGATTTACTTGAGATGATTTGCTCAATTATTCATCGATTTTTCGTTGACCTGTCATCTAATTCTGATTTCCGTGCTTGTACTTTGTTTATATTTATTAAATATCCTAGCAATACAGAAACAAAGTAAATTAATTTTTATATTCTGATTCGAAGTACTTTTCTGTATTAAATCGTTGGTTTCCTGTACTTGTGTCGTGATCTTTAAAGTAAGCTTTCCTTTTGAATTTAAAATTTTGCGTAATAAAAGTTTAAATCATTTTTCAATATTAAGTTTGTAATAACCCACGCTTGATAACATATTGTATACATCCTTTAACTTTTGTGTCTTTTGAATTTCTGTGTATTTTTGTATTAATGAATAATTATTACAGTTTTCTGACTGAATTTAGTATCATTTCAATTTTTTAACCACTCACTTTTAGAAATGAAGGGAAAGGTATTTTGAAAAATCATGTTCATATTTTTGAAACTATATTGCTGTTCATTCATTTCAGAATGCCTTACTACATGCATGAACTGAATCCGGATTACAATCCTGCTACTAGACTTATACGACACATGGCTACAAATGAACTCCAAATGCTTTTGAATAATGATGAATTAATTGAAACTTTAGTGCAGGAACTGCAGCAGGTAACTTCTTTATACTTAGTTACTTTAGTGCTATTAATCACATTTTCAGTTATGAGTGGATAACATGTTGGTACACTTGATTCTTTTTCTTGCATTTGTAAATCTATTGAATGTAGATCAGTAGTTTGGACCCATAAAAGTGATTTGAAAGTTTACTGGAAGATAGTTTCCATTGTAAACATAGTATAATTTGATTTTGCAATCTATTTATATGAGAGAGTGGGGTAAAACCAGGTACCCTCGATTCTGGCACTATTATTTTTTCCATCTAGCAGACAGTTATTGAATTATACTCTACTAGTCAAGAAAAAGGAACAGTCATAGTTGTGTGTTGTAGCTGTTGAATGTACTGCAACTGTGAAGGTTTATTTGTTTTAAGACGTCAACTCTCTAATGTTCATTTGATTTTAAACTATCCTTACTTAAAAATCATTATAATTATAAAAACTATATTTAGTACAACTTATTATACATTTGATAAGGATTCATACCCTATCAAACAATAAGGATTTATTCCAATAATTACACAGTTCTATTTTGTTTTTTATAACTTCGGCGTTCGTAAAACCAGGTACTCCAAGTGGCATAAGATAGGGTCAAACAATATTGATGATTCCTCTGATTAAAATGATAAAAACATTAAAAATATTGCTTCGATAAAGAAGGGTTAATGTAATGTAAAAACTGTCATAGCTGTGCCCACAAAAGCTGAAGTGGCACTGAGGAAGAAGATGACTGCTTTCTTTACATGTGAATTTTGTAACTAATATTGTTAAATTGTCATATAAAGTTAAAATTATTGCAACTTTTCCACTGAAAATTGACTTTTCCTAATTTCCAGTACTGTTAATATGTGTACCCGGTTTTACTCCATTAGTGGGATAAAATAAGATAGTTTGACTTTTTTTTTTTTATATAAAAAAAATCATCGATAAAAAAAGTAACGAAACTGGGACTTTTCTAGTAAGTTATATTGTACTCTGATAAACAATGATTATTTTAGCTCCAATAGGTCTTCGAACCATAGCTACCCAGTTTTACCCCACTTTCCGTTATAACACACACAGGTTGCAATTGAAGAATGTTTATTGTTACTATGAAAATATACAAAATTTAAATTCAGTAAGAATTATCACAATCTAGATCCTAATCATATGATGGAATATTGGTTTTCAATGCGCTTGATCCTGTAAAAGTTTGCGAATAATGATCGAGAATCCAACTCATTTCTGGACATTTTCATTCAAAAAGTTATTAATGAATTAAAAAAAAAAATGAAAATAGAGTAATTACTCTCTGCAATCCTCATCTCCTCTTCCAATACCCGTCAAAAAACTCTGAATGACAACTACATTTTTTTTATTGTTACTCTTAAACAGACTTACTGTTACTCTTAAATCTTAGACTTGCATTCAAGCCCTTTTTGAGAATTATAATTGTAGTGACTGATCAGCTGATGGAAGTCCTTCTTCTGTGTGTTCCAGTCATGTCATGTAGGATTGTAAAAATCTGACTGCTAGCCACCTACTATAATTTTTATTAATATAATAAGAATGTGCAAGTTTTATATTCAGAGAAACTAAATGTAAAAATATAATTCAACTTATGCCAAGTTCCATTTGTTATGGATAAAAATGAAATACTCTCGAAAATTAAAAAAAATGCTTTTTTCTGAGGATTTTGCTCTGCACTCTCAGCGGGCCTGCTCTTACAATAACATCCACCTTTCTTATTCTAAGACATGAGCATGTTCCAGACAAACCCCTTGTTCCAGGCCAGTTTATTGCATTCCAAAGCAGTAGGCATGGTTATGTGGCTAGTGACAACCTATAGAGGACGGTGTTTTGCAAAGGTGTATATGTCATGATGGTGAATGCATAGACTATGCAATGAGCATATATATGTTCGAGGCAATTGAGGGTTATTAATCCTCTGACTACTAAGATTTCTCAAAATCTGAGTACAGAGGTCTGTTTACTAATTGATCGGTGAAATGGATTTGCACGTCCTGTTTCATCTTTTCAGCAGGCCTTTCATCTCCTATCTCTACCCAAAGGGGTTCCTTAATGACCACTCCCCCAACTTATACTCTCCCCTTATTTAGAACAGTAACCAGACGAAATCTGCCGCACTAGTATAGAAGCTGTATGGCCGGTTACGGCCGGCTTAGGAGTCGAGGCTTAAAATAAATCAAATCTATTCTAAAAATGAAGTCAGCAGATTAATATGGAAATAATGGTGAAAAACGCATTGAAAGTTATCTTAAAAAAACATTGTATATAAAAGTTATTTTTTGTGTTATTTATAAAAAAATATTTTGTGCTGCTTCTTTTCTGAATTTTATTTGCCAGATTGAAGAAATGAATAGAACTGGCCTTTCTACACACCTACTTTTACCTTTTATTCTTTAGTTTTTTACACACTTTTTTTTTTGAAACTTGATTTGTGTCATGCTTGTAAAGATGGAATTTTGAAATGGATATTTCACTCACTTCTTGATGTGCCAGAGTTTTGAAATACTGTATACTTGTGTGTTCTTGATTAATTTAGTTAAATTTTGATTGAAATATTGTATTTATACTGTAACTGTACTGTTTATACTGTAACTTTTAAGTAATTTTGAAATACTGTATATTTGTGTGTTCTTGGATAATTTATTTAAATTTTGACTCCATTCTTAAGTGATGCCATCTGACAGTGAATGTCAGAAAAAAAAATTGATTTCAAGATTCCATATTATTTATAATAATGAATTATAAATTAGATACTAAAAAGTAGAAGATGATAATAATAATTAAAAAACTACTTTTAAGTAGACTAATTAAAGTGTTTTTAAAAATTGTTTTTGTTAAATTTGTTACTTTATTGTGTCTTTTTGTAAAGTCAAATATTTGCTATTGATTATTATGTTTCAAGTTCTGATTAAAATTTCACTATTAATGACTGTTTTTTTGTTTCTTTTAGGTGAAAACAGCTGAATCTGAGAGAAATTCAATGCTAGAGAGCAATAAGAATTTAGCAGAATCCAACTTAGCAAAAGAACCTGTTTTGAATGATTTGAGAATAAAAGTCTTGGAATTAAATGATGAAGTGAAAGTTTTAAAAGAGAGTTTAGAGGATAAAAAGCAAAAATTAGGTAACAATTTGTATTTTTATTTTTTAAACCTTAATATGTATTTTATGTTGTCTATTCACTACAGTGATCCTGTCTTATACCATTATCAACATTATGTTAAAATATTTGAATAACTATAATTTTAAAACATTTTGCTTTAAAAAAAAGTTATTGGCCTTTTTTCTTTAATTCTTAGATTAAAAATTTATTTATGTTGTTTGATATGATTAAAATATTGTTATTAAGGTGGTCGTCTAAAGCTTATAAATCACTAAAATCATATCAGTACCGCTAATATGTATTGTTGAAGTCTAAAATTTTGTCAAAATGGTCCGACATATCACTATAAGTAATGTGTGAAACTCCAAAATTCTCAAAATGCTCTTAATATTTTTAAAAAATCAAAAAACACAAAATATTCATTAAATTTCGTTAATTTCTTTTAGTACGTAACGGTGAAAATAGATGGCGCCCAAAGTGCTGGTCAGATATGCTCTTGGACTCTTTCATAGTAATAAAAGCTAATTTTGTTCATTTTTGAAGAAAATAAATAAGCATGAAGAGTTTTAATAATAGTTTCTCAACGGTTAAAGATTCTTTTTAATGAAAAAACGTCTAATTTTTTTGAAAATCGATATTTTGTCCTGTGTGTATAGTAATTCGGCAACCCTATGCGGAAAACCTTTGAATACAACGATTGGGTCTCTTTAGAACGTGAAGAGTTCCTCCCTCCCTGCTGCCGCGTAATTGCATTCTTCTTTCCAAGGTCGAAAGTAAGCTAAACGGTTCCCCTACGGGTGGAAGTTTTATTGCAGTTTTTTTTTTTTTTTCCTGCTGTAGAGAAGGGGATTCTTTCTTTTCTGCTGCTGCACTGCGATTAACCAGATTTCTTTTGTAGCGCTCTTATTATATACAGTGGCGGACTGGCGAGGTTGCCAGCTTGCCCGATGGCAAGTGGGCCCCCTTAAACAGAAGACAATTTGGGCCCCCAGGAAATATGGGAGAGAAAAAAGAACTCTTTCTCTAAAGCAAATAAATAAAATAGCCCTGTACCCAAGGTCCGTGTTTCTTATATAATATTTAACTTACGGAATTTAAAATCAAATAACTTTAAACCTAGTTTCGTTATTTTAAACATAGAAAATTAAAGGGTGTTAAAAGGGATTTATTTTAAAAACGCGGAAAAATGAAATATATAATAAAAAAATAAATATATAATTATTAAATATTATAGATTTAAATTAATATAATTAAATATAAAAAATTAAATACATATAATTTATTAATGTAATTAATGTTACGATTATTGATATGTGTGGGCCCTCACTGACACCTGGCAACCACTATTTTCAGACCCAATCCGCCACTGACTATATACGTTAGTTAACTCCATCTATCTCGCTGTCTATACTCTTGTAATTATCATCAATAATAAATTTATTGATTTAAACAAGATGTAAAGATTTAATTAAATATAATGTATAGAAGATTATTTTTGATAGTTATTCTAGCATTTGTGGCTACTTATATAAATTATTTTCTTGATTGAAACTAATAATCACATCCCTTTTTCAAAGTTGCGATACAATAATGAAAGAAAAAAACGTTCTATTTATTGAAAGTGTCAAACGATAACTTTACCCTTGGATACTAAACTCAAAAGAAAAAGAAAGTAAATATTTGTCATCGAAATAAGAATTGTGCTTACAAATAAACACAGCGACAGAAACACAAAATTCTTCTCCATGCAAATAAACATTTGATAGAACTTAAAGAACAGTTACAATCATACTAAAATTATCACACACACAAACACAATTTTTTAAATTCTCCATATTTTTAAATACAGTAAACATTTCTAGAATATTTTTTTCATTTGCTAGAAAATAAAAATATGTACATTTCATTTTTAATATGGGTCATTTCGTGCTGTGTTTAAAAATTAAACATGCATCAATTATGCGAATATTTAATTTTTACTTATTTTTTGTGGACTCGAATGAATCTACCAAAACTGTAGGAGAATAAGTATACTCTCCCTATTTATATATTTATAAAGAAAAGCGGAAACCTATGACATATTTATGAAAAGCATCATAATCGAGCTTATTTTAATTCTATATTTACTTGTTTAATAATGTATACAAAGATGAATGTTATTTGTCTTATTAAAAAATCGTCATTTTAGCTTGATATTGATGAAATTTGGTACAAGAGTAGAATCGCTATCAACTTTTCAAAATTCAGAAGATAATTAAAATTTCAGCTAATAAAAAAGTCGACAAGGTTTTGCAGTTTTTTCGCCGTATTTTTCAAAAATATGATCTCAAAAAATGACTTTTTACGTCATTTTAAAATTCAAAAAAATATATTTTTAATTATGCCAATTTTACGTTTTTTTCCCCTCTAATTTAAAGAAATTTAAAAATTGTATGATTTGCAACAATACTTTTCAATTTTAAAACGACAAACTAATTTCCTTATTTAATCACATTATCACTTATTTCCTTATTTTATATAATCGCATACTATTTAATCACATGATCCCAGCATGGCGAAGTTCACGGATGAGAAGCTGACGGATAAGTAAGCATGTTCTCGATCCCTTGGTGGATGCAGTAATGGTTGTGTGGCTCTTAGGGCCCACCTCCGACGACGGGTTGTACCCCGGTAAAATGGGGGGTCGTCGCATGAGCCGCTCGTAATAGGGGCTATTATGTGGGGACTACAGTGCCCGATGAAGTCGTGGTGGCCGGTCATTCAATGTAGACCCGGGTGCCAAGACAGGGCGGGGTGATTTCTTTTTGTGATATTTAATCACATGATCATTAACAATTGTAAACATTATGGTGAACAAAATTCGCTCTCTTTGATACATTTAACTACTCTAGCTCCAAAAGAGATTTTCACTTACCCGCAGTTTTTCCTTATATACTTTTTGAAATATATTTTTTAACTCAAGCTCATTAAATAAAGTGATTTTTATTTCATTTAGTAAGTTTTATACAGTGAAATATTTTCTTTTTTCGCCACTAATGATAATACTTTCTCTCTTCAATTATAATGTGATAATTGACATATGCATTTTGGTTTATCTTTTGCTATCGAATTACAGATTTTTATTATCATTTTAATTTCTTAATTATTTTAATTCAGGGTTTCTTTGACATATTGACTAAGAAAAAAATGAAAATGAACTTTTATTATCTTACTGTCAACCCCCGTACCCAACTACCTCTTCCCGAAAAGAGGTTTTTATTAATAACGCCAAGGACTTAGGTTAGCTCAAGAATCAAACGACTCTTATAAACTTAATAAAATTTATGATTTTCTTATTGACATTTTATTTCATTTTTTAAAACAGTAATTGTTCAATGTGAAAACAAATGAAAATAGCATTGTAATAATTTCATAGTAATATATATGACAAAAACTAATAATCACTCTCAATTACTAGTTATAATCTACATTTTTCTTTTTCTTATTCCGTAAATAGGTTTTCTAACCCGTAAGATTTTCATTTTTCAAACGAACCTGATGAAACGAAATTCTAGAATATTCTCATATTTTGTGTTTTCCGCCATTACCAAAATCACTTTTGAGTACCCCTAACTTGTCCCCCGCGTACTACAAGTTGGGAACCTCTGATCTAGAAAAAGTCATTTGATATTAATAAAATTTGAATTCAGCTCATATGTACTCAACTCTTAATTTCAGCTCTAATTTCTTTTATTTCTAATTAGTAATTAATAATTAATTAGTAATAAATTATGAATCACACAAAAGCCAATGTTCAATAGCTGCAATAAGATATAGATTTTGTTTTATTTTCTCTCTTTTAGAAAATATATGCAATCTGTGATTTATTTGATGATACATTTATTTTGTTGTGTACAGTATTTTTCATGCATATAGTTCATTAAAGTATTTTTTAAGAATACGTAATTTTTATTAAACCTATTTAATAAATCATAAAATAAGCTAAATTTGTGAATAAAAATATTTGCAGTAGTTTTTTCAGGGTAGGGGTTTTATAGAAGGGATGAAAAATTAATCAAAATTTGTCACATAAGGGGGGGGGGCGCAGCTTTGCCAGTTACGCCAAGGGCCCAGGATCACCTCGGTACGGCTCTGAGTACATAAGAAGGAGGAACAGAGTAACAACAACTTCTTTCTTCTACTCTCAGGAGATGTTTCAGCAGGTTGAGGATAGAGACGAAGGATAATATCCAAATGAGGGTACAGTCAGGGAGAAGAAAAACCGTGAACCCTGGAGTTATAGACAACTGCTGTATAATGAAAATAATGGTGTAAGATCTATCAGCAAGTTCAGGTTCAGGTGAACAGTGGCGGATTTAGACAATATGAGGCCCCAGGCGCAAAATTATTTTGAGCCCCCCCCCTCCCAAGAAAACTTTATCGATTATAAAAATGTAACGTAAAATAACTTATTTATGCTTTTAATTTTTTTGTCTTCGTTATCCAATTTGAATTTATATATATATATATATATATATATAATTTAATATTTTTAATAATTTATAAAAATATAATTATAAAAATAATATTTTCTATTATTTTTTGCTTCTTTTATAAATATACTAGCAGTTCGCGCATGGCGTTGCCCGTGGAATCAGGAATTCAACAAAATAAAAAAAAAAAACATATTCTGCGCTCTGCACCGTCGGCCAATCAAAATTGCCAGCAACGTTCGAAGAAGTGCCGCGCTTGTTAGAGGAAAAATATCTTTCAACTGACCAAGGAAAAATTAATAAAAAAAAATGGGAAAAGATATTTTAAACATTCTTGTTTTAAATCCGACAGAACCGTTGCAGTCATAAGCTGAAAAAAATTGAAAACAATAGTGTTATTAGAAAGCTGGATGTAGCAAATTTAAAAACAAAAATAAAATTTAGATCACAAAACTTACTATTTTTTAAAAATTTCTCAAAATTCAGTAAATTACGTTAGAAATTCAAAACTAACTTCATTAGAACGGAAATCGTGTGCTCTTTTCGATGGTGTGTCTATTTTTTTCGTATAATTATTCAAAACCATTCTATCGAGAAATTAGTGCGAAAAATCAATCAAAACAACACAAAACATTAAATGAAAAAATTCTAGATTAAATTTTAAAATTCCGGCTTCTAGGTGCATTGAGTCACCATTACGATTACCTGTGTGCCAAATATCATGGCTGTAAGTGCGATAGATTCGTCTGGACATCGCACACACACACACATTGCCTTTTATAAGTATAGATATATACATTATTTAAATAGATCAAGAAATCTTTTTTTAATTAAAACAGAGATTTTTTTGTTTGAAATTTAAAATAACTAAGTGACAGTGATATCTTTCGGTCTTTGATTCTATCTAGATAGGTAGGACATCGCAGTATCCAAGTATTCAAATTTTATATTAAACATGAACCAAGTTTCAAAATTGTTTTTAATAAATATAGTTTTTGTTTTCTTCACTTAAATTTAATAAAGTTAACTTATTCATTTAAAAAATGGTGAATGAGCTCATAAATCATCAATTTATCTTTATGAACTATAATGAATTTTACCATAAACTGAGAACCATTTTATATCCATCTAAGTTTGGAGCTGGAATAAGCAGTGTCTACTCTTTTGTCCCAAAGGATAGAATGGTATATTCTAATAACAAAACATATTTATTATAATAATGAATCATAAAATACCGGTTATAATAGCGAGCAAACATAACTTAGCGTTAGACAAATTTTATAAATTTCTATGCAAGTGCTTTAACTTTTTTATAATTTAAAAATCAACTTTATTTAAAAACATAATTTACGAAATCATTTATTTCCTCAAGATTTAAATGTATTTAGAAATAAAATTATGCATGAAATGATTTGAAATAAATTAAAGAGATACCCAATAAAATGCAGTAAAACATATTCTGAATCAATAGCCATACAAACAAAAGCATACAAATCTTGTGTAGAAGTTCGGTAATTAAATCAATTTCAACAATTTTATGTTAAAGAGATTCGAATTGATATAAGCAGTATAGAAGTTTCGAGATGCAATGGATTATAAAATATTTAATTTCTTAAAGTTTCTTTCTTACTAAAAAAAATTGAAAATTCCTACTTTTCTCTTCAAAAATCTTTTATCTTTAAAAAAATATATATAATCAATATTTTCACTTGAACGTCCGAATTAAAATTTCTGAGCGAATTACGAAATCTGCTAAAAAGGATTTGGGTTACAGTATTCATTTTTTACCTTTGGTAAGAAAAAGAACTAAAAAAAAGGCTATTTTCCCTAATTATGAATTAAAATCATCACTTTATAATTGCAACGTCGTGTAATGCTGATGGCATATCGTGGCAATCCTGAAACGAATTTCAGTGATAATAAACATACCCTTAATAAAATTTCTTTAGTGTTTAAATAAATGGCAGCATTCGCATTGAAATTTGATACATTTTTCCATTTTGATCGCTGCTAATCAGATAAATATTTTAATGTTTAATGACAGAATTATTTTACTATTCTCATTACTGTAGTTACTTTTCAACCAACGCGTCATACGAGTGGTTAACATCTACAAAAAAATCTGGAATTGCATACAAATTATATTTTTATGCTTTCAATTTTTAAGTTATAAATAGAAATTGTAAGTACTCACCTGCTTTTGTGTTCATATTGCTTTCACTTTTTGCAGTCGAACATGGATCTTTTGATACTTCCATCTCAAGACACTATAAAAAGAGAATTTTTCCTTTCCTTTCACAAGATGCGTTTCGCACGTCCTACTCTTCTTCTCACTAAAATCAGAGAAGCACCACTTTTCTCTCCAATTATTTTCCACGAAAGAAAGACCAATAACACTGAAGCCCCTTTACTGTTCCAAAACGTTGTAAAAAGGACCCCCCAAAACACTTAAAGAAGAGCATGAGTGTCGCCTTTCCAAAGATGTCAATTGGTTTCTTCAATGGGCAAAATTTCTTGCCCCCCCCCCTCCTCTCTAGTAACAGTTTCCAACCAAGAAAACCGTTGTGCTTTTAAAGATAGGCGAATTGTTGCCTTGTTTGTCCGATTTATGACAGTAAAATGAAACTACAGAAACTTACGAGAACTGCACCCTTTTCACACAAAGGGATGCAATCCCTTCAGTCTCTCCGGTGGCTTCCGATACCAATGAAAAATTCTAAATGAATACTGAATGCGGCTGGACTTTGCACAGAAGAAGTGTCCTATTCAATTAGTCGGAGGGTTGCTCGAGGGTTTCTAGATCGGTTTCAACATTTTAAACGTTCGGTAAATGCGGGTGGTCGAATTTCGACGGCAGTAAAGCCCCAAAACGGATGTAGAACGTTGTATAGGGTTATCTTATTCATTTGCTTCAGAAAAGCTTACTATATAGAGAAAGTTCTTCCTTCTCTCTCACACACACACACACTTCCTGGGGGCCCAAATTGTCTTATGTTTAAAGGAAGGGGCCACTTGGTATCGGACAATCTCGCCAGTGTGCCACTGGCGATAGGGCTTATTTCCTCCCAATGCTTCGATTCCCTCTGTTTTCATCCACTCATTTATTTTTTTAAAGAGAAGAGGGAGAAACTTTTCTGTGAATTGAATTAAGGCTGCAATATCGTAAATTCGACACCAGCTTAGAACTGCGATGTATGTTGCATAGATTTTGAGGCCCCCCTAGAGTCTCGAAGCACGAGGCGGCCGCCTCTAACGCCTGTGCGGAAAACCGCCACTGCAGGTGAAGGAACTTAGGCGTGATCAGGTAGTTGACGTAGGTGAATAGGAACGTGAGGATGGAAACCTTCATAACTAGTGTCTAATCATAATATGATATTTATGAAGTAGATTGGGATAAAGGTTGGTTAGTTCCAATTTATTTTTCGACACTGAGGATATGATTCAGCTATATAAGGGTGCAGATGCAGGTGTAGTGGCATATCAGGATGGAATCACAGGTGAATGGAGTATAACCACAACAATTATATGAAATATACAAGATAGAGGATTACAAGGGCAGGGAATTTTAAATTTCTTTCTTCTACAATTAGATGATGTTTCAGCAACGTCAGGTTGGAGGTGCAGAGGTTGAGGTTTATAAGGATGAACTCGCAGGTGACTGGACTATAATCACAATGATAATTGAAAGTTTATGAGGATGAACGGCAGCAAATTAAAAATTTATTTAATCTTCCTCTTTGAAGATGATTCAGCAAAATCTGGATGAATACGTTGAGAATGGAGATCTTGGTAACTAATGTCTGATCATAATCATGACAAGAAATTTAAGCGGTAGATGAGGACGAAGAGCATGGAGTTACTTTACTGACAAGATTATTAAGAAATTACAGGAATTAATAAATTGCATCGTGTATAAGCGAAATGCGTGCAATCGAAGCTTATTTAAAAGAGCCTGAAGACTTTTTTTTATTTTGCGTCACAGTATGGCGAAGAAAACCAAATATGCAATTTGAACGCCTTTTTATGAACCGATTGAAACAAAAATTGGTAGCGGATCTGTAACTAATGTTAGCTGACCTCGCACCAATTTTTGTTTATCTAAGTCATAGCGTTTAGGAGTTATTGTGTTAAAAAGTATGATATTATACAGACCAACAGACAGTCAACCCTGTGACTGATTTGATCCAAAATTTGCTACGGACCTACATTTCTGTTGATAAAACTGTATACCAAATTTCATCCATCTAGCTATTTTAGTTTTAGACTTATCGTATTCACATGAACACGGACAGACAGACTTCCCGCGGACGGATTTGTACAAAATTTGAATAGAAACCTACAAATTGTGTGTAAAGATCAAATACCAAATTTCATCCCTCTCGGTCTAACCGTTTTTGAGTTATCGTGTTCACAGACAGACATGATACCAAAATTGTTTTTCGAACTCGGGGAGGTCTAAAACGTAGAGATTCGTCAGCATCTCGAGTTCGAATTTTTTGACGATTGCAAGACTTTCTCCTCATACACTTCGTAAACGAAACAGTAAAAAAGTTGGCTTGCAAGTAAGGAATGGAATAAGGATATTAATTTTAATTTTTTATAAATGCTTTTACTGAAAATTGTAGCAGTAAAACAGTTCGTAATTTTCTTTTATAATTTTGAATTTAATTATATAATTGAAATATGTTTCTTAACTGTTTCTGCTTATTTCATTATTGATAATATTTAATGATATCATTTCAGATATGTGTCACGTTGTTAGCGAATCCCATGAAAATAAAATTATCAGCTTCGGGTTGTACTTTCAAGGAATTCAATTGAATGAAAAGACAGCATTAAAATTATTTGGAATTTAATTTGCTTTTATGTCGTAAATTAATTTTTTTTTGTCAGAGTTAAATATTGTTGCATATTTAAGTCCTTTTTTTTTTTTTTTTACTCTCATTTATATTACAAGATTTTGAGAAGTATGCAGAACAGAAATACGTTTTAGATGGAAAAAAATGAAACAAAAATATTTTGTATTTTAGACAGTCATGGTTCTAACTTATCAGAGATTATTCACGTCTCTCCTTCCTGGCCTATCATCTATGCATCATATTTAATTCGATAGGTTTAGTTTAGTTATATTAACGTCCCGTTTTGAAGCAACACGAGGGCTATTTTGGGACGGACCTCGTAATTTTGAACCACGGTCAGATGACGAGGACGACACCTGAGCTGGTACCCCCCTCTCCAAACTTCCACGCCACACCAACAGGAGGATGTTTGACCACTACGTATGATTTAGCGTGCAACAGGCCCCATACACGACGGATCTTCAGTGGAATTGGGTTTCTTTATATATATTATGAATGCTAATCCAGAATGTGCGTGAAAACGACACTCTTCTATTTCTTATAGGTTTTACTGACAATGTAAGAAACGCCGGCATTCTATAGAATGCCGGTCATTTTTAGGCAAAGAATGAAATATGATATTTATTATATACTTTCCATAGGTATTGTATATAATACCTAGCCATTCTATAGAATGACAAATGCTATTTAGAAAAAGTATGAAAAAGATCATAAGGCTCTATTATTTACAAGACGTGCATTCCACAAAAATGCAAATGTTATTTTGAAAAAATAAAAATGCCGTAAAAAATCTTTTATTCAAAATGCGTAAAGTAAATTGAAAGTTACACACATTGAAGTTTTTGTCTTTTTTAGTAAAGAAAACAAAATAAAATGTGAACCTACATGTTACATCAAGGAAGGAAATAATTTTATTTTGATTTGCACTTAATTTTATTTCTTATAAAATTGAATGGATGATTTCTTTCATACTTTGCCGCTTTGTCATTTGGGTTTCAATAGAATGCCTAGGAAACGTGCGTGCCTTCCAGTTTTCTGCATTCTATATTCCGGCAACATGTGGATTGATTTGAACTTCCAATTTTCTTTAAAGTATTTTCTGTAAAGCATGGCTCTTTCAAGGCATAGTTGCGACTCTTTTTAGGTTAGTAAATAATATACGTATAAAAAAATTAAATTAAATTTAACTACGATAAAAAAAATCTTCACATGGTGTCATGAAAACTTCAATTCAGCAACAAAATCTCATTAGAAACTTGATATTGTTCTTTTTTGTTAAGTATATATTTTAATTTTATTGTTCATACAAATTAAGCATATAAAATATTTGAAGTCCAAGCATACTGCCTGACGAAAGAAAAATGATAATTTATATGTAAAAATGTTTTAAATCACTTATTTTTACTTTAATAATTATATCTTAAGATTATAATTACGGCTATTGTAAAATTCAAAATAGATAATTGAATTGCAGTGTATTTTGTTAACTTAAAAAAGGGAAAATTAAATAAATTTTAGCAAAAAAAAAAAAAAAATTATTTTAGACTCAATTTTCAAAATGCATATTTCACAGTTCGAGTTGCAGACTTCCGGTCTCAAATTTTTATTTTGATAAATATAATTCTAAAAATGGCTTTTTACGGAAAAAAGTAGCCCAACCTGCCGTAAAGCATCCTACTATCATTTTGTTTGCGATAAGGAAACATGTTTAACGGTTTGTAAGAGGAGCTTATTCACCCACCCACCCCTCTTTGCTATTCACGCGTAAACGAAATTACTCATATACGATTACAACTACATAGTAATACGCATGCGCTCTGATGATATCGTCAACGTTATGTACAGAGAAAATTTTCCAAGATTCAGTCAGAGCGCATGCGCACAACGTTTTTTTAACTCTGAGAAGGCAATGCAGGGTAACAAGATACGTAGGCAAATCGCTTTCGCCGAGTTGCGATCAGCGACATCTAGTGTTGGAAGTCGACGTAAAAAACTTTTAGACGACCACGTTAAATTGTAGATGAGTATTGGTACACGATAATAAAAATAGCATATATAAGTAGAAAAGATTCCTTGTTGAATTATTGTTAATTTCAGATTGTTATTGAATAATTTTCAGATGATCTGACTCGACAAATGTCTTTGGATACAACCTTAGCTTTAATTCAAGCAGCAGCAGCTGAGGCTGAAGAGGAAAGTGAAGTAGGTTAATTTAAATTTTTACTGAATAGATATAATTTTTGTCATCCAGTTATATGTGGTATTTTTAAAATTATTGTGTTAGCCTTTTAAAAGAAATTTTGTAACTGTTCCCTGAAAAGCCCCCCCCCCCCCCCCCAGTATTCAGAAATGAACTTTCAAAGTGGATATAATAACTGTATTCTTCAGACTGGAAAAAATTCACTTTTTCTTTGTACTAGTTTATTAATTCTACTATAAACAATTAAATAGGAGATATATGCATATGTACAATTAAGATTCACTTTCAAGGTCACTCATAATTACTTTCTCGGAGTTCACCTCGAGAACTCCTACAAAAACGTGCACACTCTGTGCAGAGACCCAATACCATTAATGGCGTGTACCACCTTGCTCCCGTGCAACTGTTTCTCTCACAGTTCACTTCTTTTGGCTGAGGGCTGGAACAGTTACATGGAGGTTAGTGGCATGACCGTGGATGACTAATATTTTTGGACATCTTTGTAATCTTAAGAAATTTTTACCTATGGAGTATTCTGAAAATGTAGAACTAAATATAAATTGGCTGTTTTCTGGCTCAGCATAGAGATAAAAAAATTTCCATCTGTCTCTTGGCATGTTAACTATTCATAAGGGAAAGGATTTTCAAATCAAAGATGAAAATGATTACTATAAAGTGTGTAAGAGTTGTATTTTTGATGGACAAAGTAAAATTTTCAGTATATTTTAATGTTTTATAACAATTGTAAGATCTTTGATTTTTTGATGAATAATTATATCCTTTTATGTATGTGTGTCATTATTTTTTTCATTATTAGTATTTAATTCAGAGTTATGTAAGTTTTATTCCTTCCTTTTTATATATATGTGTTTTAAGTTTTTTAAGGATGTGTATATGAAAAACAAAATTTCAGTGAATAGATATTGTGAATAATTAGTATTTTCACCTTTATTTATTTCTTCTTATTTTTTTGCTACTTGACAGTCTATATTATATTTATAATGTAAAACCAATGTGTCTGATACTGATGAGTTATAACACAGAGTTTAATTAATTCAAAACTCGAAGTTTACTTTAAAAATTATTTTCTTTATAGTGCCAAATATTTCTTAGAATATTAGAAATTACTTTTTGTTTTTGATGTATTCAATCTTTGACACTTTAAAAGTGGGGGAAAGAATTATAGATCAAATTTAAATATAGGAAGTTAAGTTTTCATTTTAATATTAGATAAGTTTCAATTACAAATTTATAATTCTATTTCAAAGGAATATAATTGAAACTTATAAAAATGAGTTTTATTATAATGTTTTTTATGGAATCAAACAAGCACTTTCTACTTCTTTAACCCCTCCGGGACGAGCGCCGCATATGGGCATTTGCTTTCGATTCCCCTCAGGGCCGAGCTTGCTGCTGTGGGCCAAGTGCTGCAAATATACGTTAGGCTTTTGGACCAAAATGTTTTCTATCAGATGGCATTACTATTCCATGTTTCTTTCAAAATATTGGTCCAGTACATTAGTATTTCTCTCTCCGAGGTCAGATTGTAGTCGGCCACGTGTCTGTGAATCATTCAATTAGAATGATTGGGTTTTTGAGAGTATAAGCAGAAACTCACTTTGGATTGGTTGTTTATAGTTTCTCCTCAATCTTGGGTTGGGATTTTATGGGAGATACTCTGTCAAGGGTTTTTATGCCTCTCGGGTTTTATTTGTGCTACTAAAAGAACGCATTATCTTTCCAAGGAGGAAATATATAAATTTTTAAGTGACACATCTATGGATTTTTCCAATTATAGTCATAAAGCAATAAATTATTAGAGTTCTTCAGATAGTTCTGAATCTTCAAATTCTGAATTAGAAGAGGATAGCACTAATATATCAGTTCCAATTCCATCATGTCAGTGGAGTCCTAAAATGGAAGATTTTTCAGAAGGCTTTGAAGAGTTAATTATTACAATTTTCTTGAAGTAATTTAATATTATAGAATGTAAATATTTATTTTTTCCTATATTTTCGAATTTTGCATCAATAATGTAGTGTTTATTTAGGTACTTTCAATTATAGAAAATACACTATATTTTTATTTTTTATTAAAAATCAAGTATTTTAATTAAATTTTTTAATGTTCTAGAATATATCTTTTACCACATATTTAAAAATGGTTTCATTTCTATGTAAAGGGCCCTTTTTATGCATTATTATGTAACGCATACTGTTTACGAAATTTAATGCGTGCTAGGCTTAGTGGGAGATAATGCTTCAGCCAGCGGGCACAGACTGTGCTTACCAGCTCGAGTCCTATGGGCATGCTTCCTTCAGCGGTCGTCCGTCCTGAAGGGGTTAATAGATTGAATAAAGATTCTTTTTCTTGGCATGATAATGAGGTCCAAAACTAAATTTCAACTGTCTAAGATTGAGATTCCTAATAATTTGAAATATCCTCTTGAGACCCCGCATGCATTTTAACAGTTGTGTTTTATTTACAAATAAAGTTTCTTTCCATTCAAAGTCCTTAAATCTCTTTGTCCAATGCTTTCGATGGTCCCAGGCTGTCATCTATTAATTATATATAATTAATTATATTAATTTATTGATTATATTTATTAATATACAATTAATAAATCAATTATATATATAGTGTTATATAATTCTATCTAGAGTATTAATCTCTATTTTTTTTGAAAATTGGTTGAAAATTTTAACTTTGGATCTCAAGAGGATAAATAAGCTATGCATATTTTCACATAAATCATTAAATATTGCAGCAAAAATTTAATTGAATTTATGAAGCTATTTCTTTATTATCATGTCATGTTATTTGAGAGCTTTATTTTTTGTTTTGTTATACAGTCGAACGTTGCAAATTCGGAATCGTCGGGACTTCGTCAATTCTGGATTTGGGATAATTCCGGATCTTAGATCATTTCAATATTAAGGAGTGAATTTAGCATCATAAAACACATAATTCAATTTAAATTTAAAAAAACTTGATTACTTGTTTTCTTTGATTTATAAACATAATCAATATTATTTCTTATTAATCTTAACATTTTTACAAAACATTTAATTTAAAGTGAGTTGTTTCATTAGTTTTGGTTTTGATTAAGTAACTTCTCTTTTATTTTATGTATCGTCATTATGTCTGACTCCAAAATAAAAATCTCTTTGCTTAAAAAGCTAAATAAAATGTTGGAATCGTTTATTAATTAAAATATATCAACTCGGATACCCTTTGTGAGCCAGAAGGAGAGAGTGTGTTGCACGCACATCTTATTTGTTAACATTTCTTACATTCTGGACTAGTTCGTTTTGAGTGCTAGAGAGGGGAAGGAGGAAGGTATTGTAACTCCACAATTCGTTACAATAGCCCCCCCCCCCCCTGCAATACCTTCATCGCACATGGTTGTATACGTGGTTAAATCCATTCCCTTCACAGATGGTTTGGACCGGTTTCTGCTGACTCTGGCCACCGATTTGTTAGATAAAAGTTAGGATTTTTTTTGGGGGGGGGGGGGGGGGATTATGGAAAATAATTTGGAGGTCCAGATTTGTGACATTTGACTGTATTATCTTTTGAAACTGGAAGACATATGTGGTTTAATCTTTCTTTAAGATGAAATAGGTATTTAGTTATTGCATCCTTTTTAGTATTACCAAGTTAAAAGAAAAGGTTCTAGTGCACTGTGAAATGAAAAATAACAAAGATATTTCATGTTCTTAATGGTGTCTGAATTTATGTTCCAGGCGATTTCTGAGAATTTTCTAAGTGGAGAAATGGAAGTTGAGGCTTTTCTGGACTCTTATCTGAATAAACGAAAGCTGACTCATTTACGAAGAGTAAAGGCCGAGAAAATGGCGGAACTTTTAAATCAATTTGGTGCTAACAGAAACAGCCCTCCACCTTCTAGAAGCACTTCTTCAATCAACAATCCACCCTATCCTGATGCATATCCACCCCCTTACAGACCATTCCCCTACCCACCAATGAATCACATTTATCCTCCAATGTAGTTCAAGTGTTTGGAAATTTGTACATAAGTTTATCTTCTGTAGCTTGTCATCTATATGATTCACAATTTAAATTAATGCATTTCATTTTTTATTTTCTCACATACTCCAGGTGCACAGATTGTCTCAAATGTTTCAAGAATAATTAGTGAGAATGCTGTTTAATTTATTGGAATTTCGATAATTTACAGCTAGTAATGTTTTTCTTGCAAGCCTATGTATATACATTATACAATGTTCAGATTCTTTGTGTAATTTTTCTGAGATTATTTCTAATGTATTTTGCATCAAGTAGAGCTCCATTAGTATCATTATTTTTCTATGGCTTTGTGATGCTTAAGAAATTTATGAAAAAGTCAATTGGGGATCCCATGAACTTTTTGTTTATTGGTATATTTTGGATTATTTTGACATAGAAAGAATTGTAACTTAATCATTATGGCGGTCATAGAAACATTCTAAAATTACAGTACTACTTTGTTTTCCTGCCTATCTCGTTTTAACGTAGGACTACGTTCCTCCCATTGGGGTCTCAGGAATGAAATTGATTCACACGCCAAAATGCAACAGAACTTCATATGGGAGATCCTCTATATCTCGGTAACTGCATATGTTAAAAACATAACTAATGTCTTATTTTAGAGATAAAGGGTAACAACAGAAGTTACAAAAAAAACTTACGAGAAACAAAAGAGTCATGCGAGTAAAGTAGTACTACGCCTTTAACATCAGCAGCTGTTTAAAAAGACAGTTTCCTGTCTTTTTTTTTTAATCTGCAGCTTGTAGGGTTATAAGGATTCCAGCCCAAAAGGTGTGGAATGGTGTTTTGTCATCTTATTTATGCATTTAAACTGCAAATTTGATTCTTGGTTTTCACTATTCCATAATATTTGTTGTCCTTGGAAATAACATTTATAAAAATATTTTTAAAGATTCTTAATTTAATCAATTTTTTTATTTGTTTGTTAAATTCCTGATACATATTTAAAACTGAATGTTTGTAATTTTTTTTCCTCTTTTTTTTCTAAAAAAAGTAGGTTGTAAGTGGGAAAAGTTTAAGAAGTTGTGGCATGTTGAAATGGAGAGATACAGAAACAGACATAACATCTCAACACCTTAAATGCCCCAGGTGTATATATGCACTTCGCAGAATCTATGCGTTTACTTCCTGGGCATATATATATATCTTTACAAAATACTTTCCTCTGTAACTTATTACTAACTGCATAATTGTGTCCACTCCTTTGGAATGTGATAAATTGACCTTGAGCAGGAGTTCGCTTGGAACATGCCCTGCAGTGGTGTAATTGCAAAATAAGCAGTGCCAGGACATTCTAAAAGCAGGGTTGGAATGCTCTAACTTGGGTGACAAAAATCGTGCTGTTTTAATGACTTTTTCACGATTTATTCGTATTTATTTCTCGTAAGAGAAGCATTGCTGGAACGGTGTTCCAGTGCATTCTGGCTCCACTACACCTCTGAAGGTCTTAGAATCGGGGAGAGAGGGGTTATACTTTTAGGGTGGTAATAAAAATCTGTACTTGTATGATCAGGTGACACTGGGGAATAAATCGTGCAAGATTTTGTTGGCAGTTAAGGGGTTAATTGGCTATTATATGTGGTGTTATGTCAAATAGTGTCACAATGAACCATGTAAATGAATGTTTTCTATTAGCTAGTTAGTTTGACTTTCAGTAAATAAATATGGTTCATTCTCTATTAATAATTATATTGAACATTTCCATTATATATTGTTCTACTTCATGAAAATTATTTGTAGTATAACTGTAGGTAACTAATAGTATGTTATGGATAACATCTGTTATACACTTCTCCACTTTCTGCTTGCTATGCATCCAATTTATTTTCAGAGTAATAATTTTAGCAAAAGTTTTGATATTTCATAGCAGAAAAAATTAGGGCATGTTGGACTTTCTTTTTAGCACTTTTATCTGTCATAACAACTAGTCATTTCTTTCATTCTTATTTGTGATAGAAATTTATGCAGCATATATGTTATTATATTTTATGCAGAGAAGAAACACTTTATAAAAAAGTAAATTAACTGTTTTAATTCATGTGTAAATTTTTTTTAATTGTCATGTTAAATCAATATTTGTTGTATATGTGCTTTCTGTATGGAATGAGTTCAGAACCGGTGGTGTAGTCGCAAAGTAAGCAGTGCCTGGACACTCTAACCTAGGTGACAAAATTCACACTGTTTTAAGGAGGTTTTCACAATTTTTTAATATTTATTTCTCTTTAAAAAAAAGCAATGCCGGAATGGCATTTGAGCTCCATTGCACCCCTATTCAGAATTAAATTATTAAAAAAATTAAATGTATGATCATATTTAAGATAAAATTTTAAGAATGTGAATTTTTTTTAAAATCTGTACATTGTTTCTAAATGTAAAATACACTGTCACAAAAAATCATGAAAGGTTTAACATGAAAATCTTTTATTTTAACTGCAAAAATTAAGAATGTAGCTCATAGTATATTGCTTCTGTACTGTAAATAAAATTTAATGCATCTTACTAATGTGTACTTTCTTTGAAATGAAGTTGTATGAATTTGGAGTCAAAACTGAGCTAATTTGTTTTTCTGACTTCTGAACAAATTGGTGGTTTCATAAAACAAATGTTAATGCTTGCAATATTAACAGAATATAAAGTGTAAATATTTTGAAATCATATTTTGTCTTTGGTTTCTACTAGAGCATTATTTTTTTCTTTTGAAACATCTATCTTCTTTTTGAACATCACGATTATCACCAAACTTTTTTTCTCCTTTTTTTCTTGTGAGAAAAAGCTATATCTATTTGGTGGAGATGCATAAATTCCATGTGAGCTATATATTGTCACTGAAGTTCCATTGAGAGGATTGCAAGTTAGAAGGAATTGTGATGCAAATAAAAAGCAAAATGGTCTGAAGAAGTGGGGCATGCATACCAGCTAATTTTGATGTGATTGCATTAGTTTCATAAAACTGCACAGTTCTGTACAAACATACACTGAAAATGGAATGCATAAACTGGCATGTGAAAATTGCCACTCTATTGCGATGAGAACACATTATTCAGAAAAACTGGATTCATGATGGCGGTCATATACCTTTTGTTCTTAAATGGTTCCTGATTAATATACATAAGCAAAATGTGCATTGGTGAAAGTAGGTTATTAATTAAGACAAAGCTTTCATTAAACCTTTTGGTAGTTAGATTCGTATACTGAAAAGTTTCTGTAAGAAAAGAAACATGTTGCAAAATTAATCTTTGAAAAAAATATCGTCATCAATCCTTCTTAGAAAAGACATCAGAATTATGGATGTAAGCATGAAAAAAAAAATATTTACTGTATATGTGTGCATTAAATATTTTGATCTTCTATATGTCAGTTATAAAGATGCAGTAAAACCTGTATAAAACGGACTCTAAGAAATGGAATCCTGTCTTAAACAGAAAAAATATTTAAATATTAGTTATGATGAAGCAACATGGCGGATTTTGTGCTTCGTAGTTGTTGAAGTCGCCAGCCGTGGACCGAAGCAAGAGAAAGAATTTATTATTTGCAAAAAGAAAGGTACGAGTACGTTCTAAGCAAAGATTAAACAAATCGGATTAAAACGCGCTAAAAAAAATGAGATCATGCACATCAAAGAGAGTGAAACAGGAGGTGAGTGAGTTATGGATGCGTGATTACAGATTGAATACGGCATCATAGTAGTAGTTTGTAGTGAAGAAAATCGATTATGTATTTTGGATATCCTCCTTACGACAGATTTTGATACAAATTTAAAACTGAATTCCAATGTCTACGTCGTTTCGATTTTGGGTTACCTTACTGACGCACGCGAATATACAGACCGAAAGATGGTCCAACCGTTGACAGATTGGGTTCAAAATTTGACACCCGCCTACAATTCTGATGATAAAACCAGATGCTAAATTTCCGCCATTCAAATCTTCGAATTTCTTATTTCACATGCACAAAGATATTCTTATTTCACATGCACAAAGACTGACTTTAATTCAAAAATTGATTTGTTGGAAATTGGAATTTGTTCAAAACTTGATTGAAATTGTAGTGCTTCGCTCTCATCCAATCACTGAGAGGTCCGCGAATGATGTGCCTTACCTCTCCGCTTTCAACCAATTGCCGGTAGGCAAACTCAATGACGTATTCTTGATTAAGAGTACGGAGAAGGGGAACCAGTATTTCCTCCAGCGAGTCGCGATATGTTTGCGGCAAAAGAAGCATCTTTCCAAGCATATGTATGGATACAAATTGATTATATCGAGTTGAGTAAAAAGTTTTCCGCCCAGGGGAGATACCTCCGCGCCAACAGCTGTCATTTCTTGGTTGTTAGCCCTTCTACAAACGGGTTTTTGCATTTGAAAGCTGAAAATTGGAACTACACGACTGTGTAATTTGTTTGTTAAAAATTTATTATCTTGTGCGTCAAAAAAGTGTTTAAAATGGGGCTATCACGTCAAGAGATCAGAACGATTATGTACTATTAGTTCCGTAACAAACTCAGTGCGACTGAATGCCACCAAAAAATGTGTGAAAGTTTAGGCATCAATACTGTTTCTTATGATACAGTCAAAGCTTGATTTCGGAAGTTTAAAGCTGGAAATTTCGACATTGAAGATGAGCCACGTTCTGGCCGCCCTATTGAAGTTGATTGTGAGCAGTTAAAGCAAATCATTGATCAAGACAGAGATGTTTCAAAACGAACTATTGCTTTAGGGCTTGACGTTTGCCAAAAAACAATAGTTAACGCTCTGGAACGCATAAATCTAACGTTTAAGTTCAACCACTGGGTGCCTCACGAATTGACTGCTGAAGACAATCGTAAGAGAAAAGCGGTCTGTTTGGCTTTGCTCAGAGATCAAAGGAAAGAGAAAATTCTGGACAGAATTGTGACCTGTGATGAAAAATGGGTGTACTGCGAAAATACAAGCCGTAAAGGAGGGTGGTCAGCACCTGGGGAATCGGCAGGCTCGGTTGCAAGACGAGCCCTAACAAGAAGGTGCTTTTCTGTATCTGATGGGATTCTCGCGGAATTATCTACAAAGAATACCTGAAAAGCGGACAGACGATCAACAGTGCAATATACAGCAACATGCTATTCAAAGTTCGTAATGCCATTCGCGGAAAACGAATTAAGAAGGAAGGTGGTTATCTTTCATCAAGATAACGCCCGGCCACATGTTAGTACGATGACCGGCTGGACTCTCTACAAGCTGGAGTGGGATTTGATGCAACATCCACCATAGAGCCCAAACATGGCTCCTTCGGATTTCTATCTGTTTTCACATCTGCATCTTGATGGCGCAATCTTCAGTTCAAATGAGGAGGTCATAAATGAGGTCGATCTCATTCCGGACTCGCGCACGCCACAGTTCTTCGCAGAAGGGATTGAAAAGTTGCCAAAATGTTGGCAGACGATTGTAGATTTAATCAAAGATTATTATCCTCATTAGCTTTGCTGTTTTCGTATGTATTTATCATTTTAAAATAAAATATATTTTGTCGGAAAACTTTTTACTCAACCTGATATTTTCATACTTCATTATGGATTTGGCCGTTCATCCTACACAAAATCTACAATTTTGGTTTAAAGACCATGCCAAATTTTATTCGTCTGGCTATTTTATTCGTTGCATTTTTGTATCGTTGTGGTTCCAAGACACAATATTCCCAAAATGTATTTTTGTCCCTCAGTGAGGTCTGAAACGTGCAGATTCACCAAGATCGCGATGTCGAATGTTTTGATGATTAAAACACTCTTTCTCTGTATGCTTCGAACAAGAGAAAATAAGAAGGAAAAACACTGATAAAATAATGGGGAACTTCAGCATTTTTTAAAAACACTTGAAAGCCATCCGTATTTGTAGAAAAAATCATTCTAATTTCAAATATGCAAGTGAAATTTTACATAAAGATTTATTTATTTAAATATTGAGAGCGAAAGATGCACCGAAATAGCAGGAATCATGATGCAATCCGAAACGCACTCTCATTGGTAGATTTTGACGTCACAGTTGCCTTCCTTCGCATACTTCTCTTTCGCTACTTTTGTGTCCTGCTTTGAATCAAGACGTTTTATACCAGCTAACATTTTAAAAGTGAAGTTTTTGGCTTTTCTACTATTCAACGTTCAATTTCACAATGGATATTGGTTTTGTACAAGTTAAATCGGATAATTTGCCAAGGATTGATTCTAAAATGATGGCAATGTATTTCAAGAAAAATTCCGATTTTATGATGGTTGAAATACGAGGAATAAAAGCATAACGGTAAGATTTCTCCTTTTTTGTCTTATAATCCTCCTCAATGAAATAACATAAAACAAAAGAAAATGCTGAACTTAGCTAAAAAAACCCCTGTCATTACTCAGAATCCAAACAGTATCCCATGGTGTGTATATTAATTTGTAGACAGACAGAGTGCTTAAAAAATAAGAAAAAGCATGAGAAACAGAACCGATGAAACAAAATTAATTCTAGCTTAACTTCTTTTTAATGTTAACCGAATTCGGCATAAAAAAGAAAGGAAATCTTTCAACTCCCATAAAAAAATCCACTGAAAATGAATAAATAAATTCTGGTAATGCTATTAAATCATCATTATCCCCGTGTGGATGAATCAGCATAAATAAAAAAAAGCAGGAAACCGCCAAAGGCCAGCTACGTTTTCATGTATGTGTCCGCGCTTAACTTTTCATGTGAAAAAATAAAAATAAACTTTTACAAAATTAAACAAAACCGTGGTTTGAAAAGTATAAAATAATTTTCTTTGTAAAATCGGTGCCAAAATAGAAAAAATATTAAATCTATTTATAAACCTTGATCAACAATAGAACCTTAAAACTACACGTGGCTACCACGTAATCTTTCAATACGAGCTCATACAGGTACTTACGGGTTTAATCTCTATACCTATATCAAGAACAGAACAAATATGAAATTCAAGGCTCTTAATTTTAAAATACTAGTTTATACTAATTAATATAAAATCTGGTAAAAATAACTTATATAAAGAAATACACTAAAAAATGAAAAATAATAAAACTGTAACAACTTTCGTAAATTGCAAAAAAAGAAAAGACGCGAACAAAGATCTATAATAAGTAGTAAGCCTTTTTTACTGCAAAGCAAGCTTTTTTTCATTATGTTGGTTAATTTTTGAATTATATAAAAAAAAACTATATAAATTTATAATAATATTCTAACCAGACCAAATGCTACTGATCTAGGAATTTAAGTGCTGTCATCTACAAACTCGAGATGCACGATGCGATAAATTTATCCCACCTTTTCACAACTATAATAATTGATGAGCTAACTAACTTTTTGAAGACTAATTTTGATTTCAATACATTCATTGAATATAAAGGATTTATTTTGCATCAAAATTAATTCTGCGAATTATTTGTTGAACTACAAATGAAAACGAATTTCATTACCAAAAAAGTCGTGAATTTAAACTAATTTTTAAGATATTCTTATTAATTTTCAATAGTACTGTCATTTTTTAAAAAAATATAAGAAACATTCGAATATCCATTGAAGAAATTTATGCAATAAAATAACAAGAGCAAGTTTTTTTTTTTTTTTTTTTTTAAAGAATCTTAAAGAAGGCGGGATCTTCTATATTTTTACTCTTTGGGGGCCATTGACCCTCAAAAGGTAAAAAAAAATAAATTCCATGTAACCAAACGGGGAAAAACTAATTAAATTTAACTATTTGCTTTAAAATATCTTTTTTTTTTGGCTGCTAACCTCACCTTCTACTTCTTTTAAAAACAAAAAAAGATATCGAATTCTGAATTTACTGTGCTTCATGATATACAATTTTAATAGATATAATATAGATTAATAACTCACATCAAAATGATCTCCACAGACTTGACGAATGCTGCTTGCTGATAATTCCAGATTAAGCTTCGGATCTCTCTTCATCGTTTTACACCACTTTTTGCGAATAACATAATTTCTTGGCACATCGATAAATAATTTATCGGGTGTCGTTACAGTTGTATTACTACATTTAGGAACAATACAATACTTATATCTTGCCGACATTATTTTATCTGATGCGATAGTCGGAAAATACAGAGAAAAAAAAAAGAGAATCTCCATAGGGAGCGAATGGGAAGGAAGCGTGCGTCTCCCCTGTCAGACCAGTTTCGCGCCAAAATGGATCGTTTTTCCCGCGAATTCTGAGAACGAACTTTGATTGCATATTAAAAAACAAAACAAAACTGTCTAGAATGTTTTTTTTAATGTTATTGTTCGTTTCGAAGCATTTTAAATCGATTTAAAAAATAAAAAAAAAATGCTGAATTTCCCCATTGCAGTCTTACGAAGACACAAGACAGAACGCCGCCCCGTGTCCCCGTGCCTGATGCCATAATGGCACCCGTGAAACACGAGACAGACAATACATATTAAAAGATATAACTTATCTTTATTTTAAAACATTTTAAATACAATGAGGTTACAGGTGATATCACAGACACTGTTTGTTCAAAATTACATAGGCTACAGTTTTAAACATAATAACAAAATTTTAAGTTATTTATTTTTCAAAAAATATATATGTATTCTTCCATCTGTTTATCTAGCAATAATAAAACAACGAAATAATTAAAATGATAATGAATATTTTCCATTTTTTATAAAGAAAAAAACAAGAGCCCAATTTTATGGAAGCAGAAATACAATGATAAACTTTTTAAAAAGTCAAAAATTGAATTTCTTAGACGCAGAATCTCAAAAGTATTATAAATATAAAATTTTCTTGTACGAAAGTAGAAACTTTTAGCGATAATTTCATAAAAAATGTATCTTCTGGTTTATACAGACATATTACCTCAAATTATCTAGGTGGATTTGAGAAGAGCCTATTTCGATTTAAAAAAAGATCTTAGAACAAAAAACTACAGCACAAATATACCATAAAAAAGTAAAACCTGTATAAAAAGAATAGATAAAAACACTTCTAAATAAAAGAGCCTTACAGAAAAGTTACTAGAAATGATAATGATATTGCTTTCAGATCTCCATCCACTTCTTAATTTTTAAGCCTCTTCAGAAATGACAGGAATGCACGATGGAACAACTAATAGAAGATAGCAAGTGTTCTAAACAATGGCTGACGAAATAACTTCTTTGGATACTTTTTAGGGGAATTGTTCTACATTTAGGGGAATTGTGACAAATAATGAGAAAAACTGAGAAACATTGAAATCAGCCCAATTGGGCAACAGGGATAATAATTATATTGAAATTTCCACTTCAATTTTATGTAGCATAACTAATGTTTAGTCATGTGAAACTAAAGGCAAAATGGTTTTGCTGTCAGGATTATTTTCCTGCCATTATATGTTATAAATAACTATTGAGGCCTATATATAATTTGAATGCAAAGCGATAACTTAGCTCTGTAAACAATGGATTGTAGATTACTTTCATATATTTCTTCATAAAATTATATTAAAATTGGGAGTAAAGTCTTGATATTCAGCTAGGAGAACCCAAAACTCGCCTACTGATACAACGATTTCCCATCATCGTACTCGAGAACTCAGCCTCCAACCTCCTGGGTTCCAAATACAATAAATTGCTTTGATACTAGATTTCGACTTGCTAAAATTCATATTTCGTTGTAAGATCTGATTAACTTTCTTTAAAATTCATTGACTGCCTTTTTAAAAAGAGACTAAAATCATACGATTTAATGGTGGACCACTGCGCCGATTTCCGGCTGTAAAAGCAATGAAAATGATTATGTAATTTAATACAAGCCAAGAAACGAACAATCATGAAATGAAAGATTATCACCACGGTGTTACAGAAGCTATTTACAGTTTCCGACAGAATTAAAATTTAGCTCTTGGGTCGAAGTTTCTTGAGAATGAAGAGTACCAGGGCGAGGGATGGGATACAGAAGAAGCTGATGGTGGCGGCGACCAGAAACGTCCGGCGGCCACCGATTCTGTCGAAGCCCACTCCGCCGAGGAGACTGCCGGTGGCGACACCTGGAAGACAAGAAAATTTTATTTCTCGACATGATCAAGCAAGTGCAACAAAGTATTAAATTTAGTAGTAGTGACCCAATGAAACCGAAGTTTTAATCTCCTGGTTAAAGGACATTCGGGGTTACTAGGGAACGATGTTGCTGACCAGTTGGCCAGACTGGGTACTCATGGCAGTACTCTCAACATCAATATCGATCTCCCTAAATCTTGCCTTAAAAAAATCTCAAAAAATGTTCCCTTGAAATCTGGCAGGATAGATGGAACCTTTCGGAAACGGGACGTCGAACCTTCCTTTTCGTACCTCAAGTCAGCATTAATCGAGCCTCATTCAACTCAAGAACCAACGGGACATGGACCGTTCGTGCCCTATCTTCACAGGTTCGGTTTATGTTCACACGATCGATGCGCTTGCGGTGATAAAGGTCATCCAAACCACTACGCAACAGTCTACCCAGTGACAAAACCCTTTCATTTCACGGAGCCCAATGCCGAAAACCTTTCGGCGTGGTGTGAAAATATTGTCAAAGACAAAAGATCCCTGGCACGACGGAATGAAATGACGCTAGCAAAAGTAAACTTTGTTTATAGGTGTGCGCTTTATATAGGTTTCATTCCACAACAAAGAGAGATAAGATTTTAAAGCCCCTTTTTTTCAGACTATGTTTAAAAGACTGTTTTGAATTTCTTCTTTGTGGATAAATGTTTTCTTCCTTATTTTGTTTCCAATTTTTCCGGAATAGGTTCAGGGCTCAGAGGAAAATTTAATTTCGACCTTAAAGTCGTTTTTCCTCCACAGAAAACAATCTAATTTTTAATCTGAATGGATGGAGGCCTCTGATGAAATCATCCATCAGATTCTTCTTCCTCATTCTTTTCCATTCGTTTTTTGTTAATATTATTGTATTTTTACCTCCATCACAGTTAAAACTTTCCTTAATTTGCTTCAATATCGTTGTCTTCGCAATTTTTCCTGGATGCTGCTGCATTTGCACGCACCAGATAAATTGCTTCTATTATTGTTATTTTGTCTCTACTAGATATTTTTTCTATCCTCGCTTTAACGATGGCATAAAAGCAATGATGTTTTGACTCCACGGCGCCTTCTAAGACTGGCGCTCGGGGCATCTATACCCCCTTGCCCCCTGGGCGCTACGCCACTGCAGATTCATAAAATCTTGGGGTCGAATCTTTTGACGATTGCAATCTTTTTTCTTTGTATACTTGATAAACGAAAAAAAGGCTCTATCAAACAGTAAACTTAACATTGCACCCTCTGGTAATGGCAGCCAGGACACGTGATTCCCTCTACTTACATCATTGAACTGAGCAAAGAATATATTGCTATCTGGCGGGAGGCCATTTAGGGGCGGGACTCAATTGGGAACAATTGTTTTCAGTTTAATTTTAGTTATATTAACGTCCCGCTTTGAACCAAGTACATTTTGGGACGAACCTCGTCAGTTTGAACCGAGGTCAGATGACGAAGACGACACCTCCCTCTCCAAATTTCGGCACCACAACTGCGGGAGAACGTTTGACACACTAAGTATGATTTAACGTGCAACAGGCCCACATACACGGCGGATCTTCAGTAGAATCAGGTTTCGAACCCGAAGACGAGACATTACCTCTAGGCCGGATACAATTGTTCCGATCGGCTAAAAGTCGGCCCTGATCGTGCTTAAAGAAAGATGTAAAATTTTTTTCAGAGTCCATTAGTGGAAAAAAAACCCCAGAAAAATTGGTCTTCCTAAATTTCTCGTATCCGCCCTAACGCGGGTGGGGAAAAAATACACCATGCACCAGTAACGTGTGGCAGTCCCTAACACAGGTGATTTAAACGCGCGAATCGGTTGTGCCTTTATTTGCATCGTAGAATGGTGAAGAAACCGAATACGCAATTTGAACGCCTTTTTTTCAACCGATTGAAACGAAAATTGAGCACAGATCTACAATTGATGTTAGCAGACCTCATGCCAATTTTTATTTCTCCGAGTAATAGGGTTTAGGAGTTATCGTGTTAATAAGTATGCGACTTAAGAGACCGACAGACAGTCAACCCTTCGACGGATTTGGTCCAAAATTTGAAACGGGCCTACATTTCTGATGATAAAACTGTGTACCAAATTTTTATCTATCCGGCTATTTAAGTTTTTGAGCTATCGCGTCCACATGAACACAGACAGATTTCTCGTGGACGGATTTTGTCCAAACTTTGATAGAAACCTACAATTTATGTGTAAATATGTCACATACCAAATTTCATCCCTGCATCTCTAATAGCTTTCGAGTTATCGTGTTCACAGATAGACACACATAATTCCAAAATTGTGTTTTTCGGACTCAGGGAGCTCTAAATCGTGGAGATTGATCAAAATCTCGAGTTCGAATTTTTTGACGATTACAATACTTTCTCTTTGTATACTTCATATACGAGAAAATAAAAATTAAAACAAATAGAGGCTGAATACCGAAATCAGTGGTTTTAATTTGAAAAGAAAGGATTTTGTAAGCGAACAATTGTGCAATTTATTTACATTCAGCAGAGCGAAGATGGAAAATAGTGACTAATTGCCTGTGAGTCATGGATTATTGCGTCCTTCGGAATAGCTAAATGCTATCCGACCTTGGTTGAAGCTCACGTTTATTAACACGTATACAGTAGACGCTGTGATGCAAAATATTCCCCACTAATTAGTCACTCCTGTAAAAAAATCCTCCTAACCAAGGATGCATTTTATTTGCAGAAATGCGTATTCATTTAACGAATGCAAATTAAAAATTTTCGTAATATCTATTCAACGACAAAATTTGTCTGACAGAAATAAAACTGAAAACTAAGAAGTCGGTTTAATGCAAATGTTAATTAGCTGGTATTTAATGCTGCATATATTATACGTTAATTAGGAGAATTACTGACAATCTTCCATCGTAATAGTAAGGCTCTTTTGAATCTTAACAATAACTTTTCTTTCATGTATTTTTCTTAATTACATTCCTTGATTATAGAACAATTAAAATTAGCAAAATTAATTTTTTTAAATTTTATTACTCCCGTCCAAATTTTGTTGCCCGATTACCCATTTTTTTCTCAAATTAAGAAAAGGACAGAGTCAAATTTGAGAAAACTCGGTTTAGATAGTTGGCAACGTAATTTCTAACGTACAACTGCTGAGTTTTCTAATTGATAACTGCAAATCGGAACATCATATTGAATTTTGTTTCCCCGCTTTTTCAACAAATTTGTTAACAGGTACGAAAAGATTCTGTAATGAGACCTATGTAAGCAATGAAAATGGTATCTAGAAATGTCGCAATAAAAACTCATGGAAATAATCGTCACCGTTTGCCTCTTCTGTCAAGGAATCGAACTAAAGAAGTACGAAGTGAGTATTAAAATACCGTATTTTTTAAATTACTCCATTATTACTTTTTGTTAAGAGTGTAATTTTTTAATTTCATAAATTAACTAAAAAAGAAATACAGTAAATATTTAACAACTTAGTAAAAAAGAAAATGTCGTCAGCAAATCAAATAATAATTTAGTCGTGTTTCTTTTCACATTTGGTAAATTGTCATTTATTTTTCAAAATTGTTAGCTTTCATGTTTGATCTCCATTTCGTATGGCAAAATTATTTTATGATTCGAATAATTATTGTGAAACAATTTATGATTCGCTGTCGTACCCAATATCGTAAAAAAGTTGACCTGCTCAGGTCATATGCGAAATCATCGTTCTTTATTATTTGCTGTTCATGATTTTACATTCTACAAAAACTTTTAGCTGAAAATCCTAAAATGTGTTTTTTTTGGATGACTTTAACATATCTGAGACATGTGACTGATCGAAGTTTTACGTATTTTTTCGTTAACCCTTTATAAAGCCATTTTTTCTAGTAGTGGTATAATAAAATAACTTTGGTATTGAAATTAATTAAAGGAAAGAAAATCATTTAGCTTATTGGATGACCTTATTTTTTGTTAATTAATTTTATTAGTTAATAATTAATTACCAAATCAAGACACTTCTTTATGATTTGAGGTAAGAAACTGGAACATCCAGGTTTTTGTTTCATCTAAAAATTGGGCAAGAACTTACGCCAAACTTAAAAAATGCATTTAAAAATTGACGACTTTGATGGAAAGTATATACACACCACTTTAGAAAGGGTAAATGTAAAATTCAGTTCAAGTTATATTTTTATTTGAAATATTTATTGACTAAATAAAATTTTTATTTGACTAAATAAACTAATTTTAAAACATTTTTCTAACAAATATCACGGATAAAAAATTCATTTGCAATATTTATCTTTTAAAATAATTATTAAGCTTAAAAAATATATAGTATTCAGAGACATTGGCACTTTCAGATTCCACATGAAAATACATTTATAATTTTTCTGACAAATACTAGTGTTATTTAAACGTAACTTTTCTTAGTCGATAGACAGTTATATTTAAATACAATTCAAAACACGCAAAAGAAGAAAGTTTTTCGGTTTCGTGGAATAAGAATTCCAAATTGCACTATGTATTCTACTGAGTGAACAAAAGCAATAACAAGCAGCAATTCTTAAATAGACTTTTAAAAAATTATAGCTAAAAACAAAAGTTTCCGCATTTCACTCACTATGCACCGCATTTTTGTTTTAGTTGGCAACGAAGTGTAGAGCAAATCTGTCTACTCCGTAAATTATGAATGACTTTGTTTTTAGGCATATTTAAAACAAATCTTATTTTATTAAACAGCATTTATTTTCCAAAACCTCTCAACGATTACAAATTTAAACAAAAGAAAATGAAAAATAGAACTTATTTGATGTTCTATAAATGATTTCTGCTTTCTATTTATTTAAGTACAGTAAATCACGGTTTATACGTTTCTCATTTTTTCATCACAGTCCCAATTCATTCATAGTCATTGTAATGATAAAGAACTTTGTTTATACGAAGCGAAGCTTGGGTCATACGTCGTTTGCCCTCTTTCTAAAATGTCCTTTCTAGTATGTGAACTCTGATAAAGATATCGTGACTTTGAAATTATTCACTACTGATGAATTATTAAAAGACAAATTGTTTGATGCTAATTTAAGCGATGATGAAGAAGTTATTCCACCTTCACCTTGCTTTAAAGACGCAATGGACTCCATTGAAAAAGTTAGAACTCTTTCTTTTGTCAAAAGAATAGTGACAAAATATTCGGTGAATTAATTCGATTTATAATGCTGTATTTAATACTCAAGGACAATTAGCACGTCACACGATGGTTAAAGTTTTAGGTAGATTCCTTATAGGAACTCTACCTATTGCAATGGTTCTCATGACACGACTTTCGGAAAATTTCTGCAGATCTTCACCGATCATGACCCCTAGAACCCAAAACCACCCTTCGTTAAAAAGTTATATATATATATATATATATATATATATATATATATATGTATAACGCTTTTTCCCATGTTATCTTGTGAACACGATAACTGGAGTAATTTTGATGTAAATTTAACCAGCTTGGGATATGTTGTACAGATAGTGAAAATCTCGGTCGAGTTCGTAGATGGGCTATCCAGCTCAAAGGGGGTGGAAATGGTGGGGGGTGGAAATTTTCATTTTCCCATAATTCCTTTACAATTGAAAATAGAAAGAAAATTCAAATTAGGCGAATTATTGCCTTATCAAAACGAACAATTTTTGTATTTAAACGTTTTCGATAGCTACAATTGCTTAGAAGTTATGAGCTGAAAAGTGATTTTCCCACCCTTCCCCTCCTCTCCCCGTAACTAAAAATACGTTTTAACCTATGCATGTTACCCCTCGTTGGAAAGCTCTCGTTATTTGCAGTTTCTTCCACCCTCTTTCATTCTTGTAGCTCCAATACTTATGAGAATACAGGGTAAAATGTTCTTTTCCGTATTATTATTTGTAGAGAAGTACACTATATGCCCAAAAGTATCCGGACACTTGCAGATTTTCACATTTTTTAGAATTTCTCCGAAATGGTTTAACTGAATGCCTTTAAACTTCGGACATGTTAAGAATAGACAATAACTCACATTTTGCATTGAAGATTTGGTCCTGAGGGCAATTAGGGGACCGTCTACAAACTGATGAAGACAAAAAAGTTTTTGGTCCACCCCGCTTCACCGAATACTGATAACAAGATGAAACTTTTAGAAATGGTAATGTATAATATGCATAATATTTACAGGAATTTTTGTAAACTCAACACAAATATGTGAGAAGATATAAAAGTTTTCTTAAAAAATCTCAAATTTTCCCACCTGTTTTTTGCTTATAACATGCAGAGTTTTCTGTTATATTATACGGAACTTACAGAAAAGATGGAAATATGTTAGAAAAGCATTTTGTAAAGATTTGGAAAAGAAATTTGGAATATTACAGGAATTATGAGCATATTTAGTAAATACTATTTTACTGCGCATGCGCGAAACATGGTGTAATTTTTCTTTCACAACTTTAAAGCCAGGTATATAGGGCAACTTATATTAAAAAATTCAGTTCAATATCATTAGTATTCAAAAAGATATCGGCTTTACAACTAGCAGAATTTTAGCTCCTGTCGAAGAGAAGCTAAAAGATGAGGGGTTGTACACAAATTGATATTTTTTAAACTTACATCTTTAAATAGTTATATTGAATTACGTGCATAACTTAAATTCCAGCTAATTAGGCACTATAAATAACAAACATAACAAACATTTTATTACTTTAATTATATTATTTACATGATTATTATCAAGTTACATATTACAATTTTACGGTCAAACAATATTTTTAAATATATTTCTTTTATGGCGAAACGATTTTTTATGTAATTAATTTCTTTTCTTAAAATATTTTAATAATTCTACATATATATTTTTTTATTCGTTACGAATATTAGATGTCTTCATGGGTATTCAGCAAATTCTAACCACTATACAATTCAATATAACTGTTTAAAGATATAAGTTTAAAAAATATCAATTTGTGTACAACCCCTCATCTTTTAGGTTCTCTTCGATAGGAGCTAAAATTCTGCTAGTTGTAATGCCGATATCTTTCTGAATACTAATGATATTGAATTGAATTTTTTAATATAAGTTGCCCAATATATCTGGCTTTAAAGTTGTGAAAGAAAAATTACACTATGTTTCGCGCATGCGCAGTAAAACAGTATTTACTAAAAATGCTCATAATTCCTGTAATATTCAAAACTTCTTTTCCAATTTTTTACAAAATGCTTTTCTAACATATTTCCATCTTTTCTGTAAGTTTCGTATAATATAACAGAAAACTCTGCATGTTATAAGCAAAAAACAGGTGGGAAAATTTGAGATTTTTTAAGAAAACTTTTATATCTTCCCACATATTTGTGTTGAGTTTACAAAAATTCCTCTAAATATTATGCACATTATACATTATCATTTCTGAAAGTTTCATCTTGTTATCGGTATTTTGTGAAGTGGAGTGGGTCAAAAATGTTTTTGTCTTCATCAGTTTGTAGACGGTCCCCTAATTGCCGTCAGGACCAATCTTCAATGCAAAATGTGAGTTATTGTCTATTCTTAACATGTCCGATGTTTGAAGGCATTCAGTTAAACCATTCCGGAGAAATTCTAAAAAATGTGAAAATCTGCAAGTGTCCGGATACTTTTGGGCATATAGTGTATATGCATAACGCTTTGGCCCATGTTATTTTGTGAACACGATAACTAGAGTAATTTTGATTAGATTTTAACTGGCGACGGATATGTTGTAAGGAGGGTGAAAATCTCGGCCGAGTTCGCAGATGGGCTAACCAGCTCAAAGGGGGTGGAAATGGTGGGAGACTGAAAATTTCATATTCCCATAATTCTCTTACGATTCAAGATAGAAAGAAAATTCAAATTAGGCGAATTATTGCCTTATCACAACAAACAACTTTTGTACTGAAACTTTTTTGATAGCCACAATTTCTTAGAAGTTATGAGCTAAAAAGCCATTTTCAATCTCCTCCCCAACTTATCATTTCCCCATAGCTCTGTTACGACTAAAGATAGGAAAAAAATTTTCAATTAGGCGAATTATCACCTTATGACAACGAACAACTTTTATACTAAAAGTTTTTTGTCTGCTAGAATTGCTTATAAGTTGTGAGCTGAAAAGCGATATTCAATACCCCCCCACCCAATTTATCATTTCCCCATAGCTTCGTTAAGATTGAAGAGAGAAAGAAAATTTCAATTAGGGTAATTATCACCATATCATAACAAACTACTTTTATATTGAAAGTTTTTTGACAGCAAGAATTATTTAGAAGTTATGAGTTCCCATCAACCGCATTCACCTTCACTTTTTATACGGTATAATATATAATTAATTTATGACTAATTAATTTATAGTTAATATCTTAGTTAAATTTTGTTAATTATAACTGTTAATTGATATACCTGGCTTTGCTCCGGATTAAAATGTTTTCATGTTTAATATTTTTAATGTAAAAATTACTATTGTATAAATATTATAATACACAAATTACTTTTCTGATCTAAAACGCTTTTAATTAAAATGAGAATATCAATTGAACCAGACAATTTTTAAAAACATCCGTTTTCTTCATACGTTATTATTTGTTATATAGGTACTTCAAATTTTGTTAACAATTACTAAAGTCAATGAAAGGTTTTAATGAATATTTTGAAACAATTAAATTAACTATTTAATTATTCATTAATTTAAAGCGTGAAAATAAATTAATAGCTGGTCCCGATATAAATTGTTAAATCGTCTACTTTTAAAATTTGCTTTTAGCATTCTTCCTTCTGGAAACAGTTCTTCGTATTATTTTTGATCAACAAGAATATTGTTACGAATTCAGTTTAAAATTAATTTTGAAAAAAATATTAAAATGAGAGAAACAAATTTATGGAAATGAAAGACATTGCGGAAAAACGCCTTGCTTAATTTTTAATTAAGTGAAATTTTAAGCATCTTTTAGGCTTTGAAAAGTTGAAGGTGACCTTTCTCTTTTCTTAAATAAAGAGTTTGAAAAGTTTGATTGAGATCAGTCCAGTGGTTTAGTAGGAGAATTGGAACATACATACATAGCCACAGTGACTTTTATTTAAATTAATATAATTATTAGATAATCATAAGATAAAGATTGCTGGCATATAGTATAAGGCATAAAAAAGGTTTTAGTGGAGTTTTGTAACAATTAAGTAGATAGTTAATTTTAATTAATCAAATAGTTTTAATAGTTAATTTGATAATAGGTTTTTTTGACAGAATACTTTAATTTGATATTTAACTACACATGGCGGGACCATGATTTGTTTAATAAAATCAATATAAAGTAGGCAAAAATAAGAGTAATTAAATAAGAGTTCCCTTTATCCTTTTTGCTATTGAAAAATATCTGCTTAACTTTAAAATTGTTTGGGATTTTCTGCCTGAGTATTTGGTTTTAACCGTCGATGGAGATTTAAATTTGCTGTTCAAATTGGCTGCATTCATGTCCTATGCTTTAGAAACACGTATTCAATTTGCCACTCACAATGTTTAATAATCTTTATTCTCTTATATGTTAAGAATTTAGTGACTATTATCTTTGTAACCAGGGAGTTCTCTAAATGAGCCCATTTTAGTAGTGTTTAAGTGTATCATGTCATGTGGTTTTACCATATGACAAAGTAATGTCCACACAATTATATTGTAACCTAGATTAAATAAATTAATTTTTAAATCTAGAATCTTCATTCGTGCCAAGAGTCAATTTCTTGCTACTGTTTCAGATAGGCTGGCTTAATGTTATCTAGGAGATATTTGCACTGCTGAGATGTTTATTTCTTTATGATTCCTACCTGTTGAATGATTATGTGCCGAGATATAAAAAAATTGACCAATGTATTGACCGATAAATCTATCATAACTTTTTGGAATGAAAAATGGAATGATAAAACCTTGATATAGCAAAAAATCAAATGACATGAAAACAGAATGACAGCGTAAATACTGCAATGTGTAGAAACAATAAAGTCATTGGCTATGTCTGTATTGATCAATATGTAATATTTCATGACTTTTGTAACATTAACGTAAAGGAATCTACCTTTGCCTTCAAGCTTGCCGAAAAGGGATTTTTTTTAAAAAAATTAAACGCCTACATGCATGCACATAAATTGTATAAGATGTGTATTAATTAGTAGTCGAGATATGCAATTAAGACATGATTTTTCTCACTTTTGTGATAAATGTTTAATTTTCAAATTTAATTATTGATTTCCATACTATATAATATTATATTAGTACTATCTTAAAAACTTTAATACTTTTAAATGAATCTGCTTTAGTAGCATTAAATTTGTGATATTCATGGCTTCTTGTTTCTCTTGTGTAGTAACATTTCGATTATACGTCTTTTCATTTATACGTCCTTTTACGTCAGCCCCTTGAAAGACGTATAAATGGTGGTTTACTGTAAAACTATTCTGCAATGTTCACTGTTTCGCCCTTTTGCATAGCATTAAAATAAATATTTCACTGTTTTTTTTACAAACCATGAAATATGCCTCGCAAAACAAAAAAGACCGCATTTATGAAAGTAAAACTGGTAACTTACCTAGGCCTTCAAACAAGCCGCCTAATATTCCCATCATAGTCGCCTCGGTTCCTGGAGGGGCATTATCTGAAGCGTATCCAGTCATGGAGGCGTAGAAGACCGCAAAAGTCAATCCATGGAGTATTTCGATGGGGAGGATCAGCCAAGGATTTTCCAGAATGTAATACAGTCCCAGTCGAAGCGTAAACGCTGCGAAAGAACCGATGATGCAGGCGAAGTATCCAAAAGTCTTGATGAACCACCCAGCAAAGAAGAAGAAAGGCATTTCAGCGATGAGGCACTGAACGGCAACGCAGAGACCCATCAAGGTCTGCGTGGCGCCCAAGTCTTCCAGGTACCAAAATTGGTAATTCCATATGAGGCCCGTTAGACCACCAATGATGTAAACACACGTTGCAAAAGCAACTGTATGGCAGGAGGAAAATATCTGGCCTATATCTCGGCAAATGTTTACGGAGAAATTTGCTTTGGTAAGTTTTATTTTCAACAGCAGAAGAAGATCGATAGCAACTAGAGCAAGCATCAGGTAGAATCCAGGTGCGTAGTTAGTAGTATCGGAATTTCCAGTAGCTATATCGTTGAAGAAACCGGCCAAAAGAGTCGCACATCCCCAGCTGATGGTGGCCCACAGTCTCTGTCTTCCGTACAGCTCAGAATGTTCTCCAAGAACCTCGTAACAGGCAGCATCACTGAGGCAAAACACGGTAGCGGATCCTGTACCACCAATGACAGCCAGTATGGTAAAAACCCAAAACTGGTAAGTCTTGTACACCGAGACGTTGTCTCCCAACAAGCATGAACTCATCTTGACACTTTTCAAAGTAGAAGACCCATTCCTGATGCACTCGCAGGAAGAATTTGAGTTGGGTGTGAATTCCAGCCGAAATGTGTCAATGGAATCGGCAGATTCTTCGGTGGTTGTGTTTGCAAGTTGTTCGATGCTAACTTTTCCACGAAGGTTGAGCGAACTGTTGTTGTCGCAAGGCATGAAGCTGAGCTCTCCATCCACTCTTTGCTTGAGAACGTCTCTTAAGCAACGCATGTCATACTCATATGGAAGAACTGATATGGACTCCCCAATGTCCTGGCATTGGACATCGACTCGTGTCCACTTTACGTTGTCGATGTGAGGTAGAAATATGACAGAAAAGTAGCCGACTGATGTCGCACAGACGAGCAAGAAGACGATCAGTTTTATGTTCCGGAACAAGTCTGTGATGAAACCGAAGAGCGGTTTCGAGAAAAACACGCAGAAAGGAAGCACTGTGTAGACAAGACCAACAGCTGTAGAATTGATTCCGAGATTCTTTGCTAGCACAGGCATGAATGGCATCACTCCTCCCATGGCTGAAAGCATTAATAATTTTAAAACATTGCAGTAAAGAATAACACATAATCACGCAGAAACTATTACAGCAAATCCTTAATCTTTAGAAAGAACTGTTGAAATAGTACAGTATCATTAATATAAAGCTGTTCAAAGATTCACCGAATAGTATTACTTTCAGATGAAAAGAATCAGATAAATTTAAGTAAATTAAAAGGAATTATACGCCTTTTATAAATATAGATATACCTCCTTTACAAATATGTATAAATGTAATATACATATGTAAATAAAGTATATAAATATGTAAATAAAGTATAACAATTATACTTTTTGTGCAATCAATACAAATTGGTTTTGCACAAATTCCTCTTCTGTAACATTCAAAATTCCAAATTAAGCATTAGAAGGGAAGGAAAAACTATTTTTTATAGAAAATGAAAAAAAAAAAAAAAATTACATTTTTTTTTGTTAAGCAATAAAAAATTCATAAATGAAATGAATATTTCAAAAATTTAATTTAAAGTAGTTAAATATGTCAGCTGTGATTTTTTCTTATTTTATCAAGCGCTTCTTTTAACAAATGATAAAGTATGCTAAATGAAATAATACATTCCACAGAAATATAGTAAAGTTAAGCATATTATTTTCTAGCCTTATTCAGCAAATCTTAACAAAGGAAGAAAAATATTATATGCATGACAAAAAGCATTCGTTATGATTAAGAATCATACTAAATCGTGCCAGAAAATGGAATAATTTATTTTTGAAAACGAGAATTAGTTTTTATTTGTGGCAACTTTTTTTGATATTTCAAGTATGCAGTGTAAACAAAAGGTTTCCGTACGATGATGTAAATTTCGAATAAATCCCTACAATTTCCAAAATAATTTAGCCAAATGGGAAAATATCTGGTAGCGTGACAGATTCAACTATGAAAAGTATATTTGCGCAAAAAATATCCCGGTTTCTACATTTTCAGCATCAGTTTAATAAATTCAAAAACAACCAAGAAACAGAACACCAAAAATTCGCTGTAGGCTAAATTGAACTTCATTTGAACTCGTAAAAAACTAACTTGAGTGCAGACGATATATCTTTAGAACTGTTCTTCTTTTTAACATTTTTTCTTTCGAACGACCTATCTTAACATTTAACTCGATTGCGTAAAAAATTAAGCAGCAGGTGAATTTTGAATATCAATGAATTGAAAATTTTCTTTACAGTATTGCAGTGTAAATTTGAGTTTCTGCTAGGGATGGCGGTTATCGTGAAAATAACCGGTTTTTGGTTATTCTGGTTTTTTTTCACCTACGGTTTAACCTGGCGGTTATAACCGCTGAAAATAACCGGTTTTCGGGTTTTTTTTTAATATAAAAAACAAACGCCATTTGTGTAGACAATTTTTTTTATTAATATTGTTTTCACAGGAGATCAATCTATTGGCCAATATTTATCTGTTCTAAAGATTCTTTCAGCAATCCGCCAACCAACAGACACCTCGAGGAAGCGGCTGTTGGTGATTGGTCTAAGATGATGGAATTCAAAGCTTCATAACTTGGGAAATTTTAGTCTAATCGAACCTAAAATCGAGCTTATCTTTCGATCCGGTTTTATTTACCCGGTTATTCGATTTAAAAAAATAACCAGTTATAACTGGGACAAAAAAAATAACCGAAAAACAGGTTAACCGAAAAACATAAAAACCGGTAGGTTTTTCCCACCCCTAGTTCCTACTCGTGCAGAAGTGGTCTTTTGCTTGAGTCTCGGTTTCGGAGCCGGAAGGTCAGGGATTCGAAACTCGATTTCATCACAGATTTGGTGTAGACGCGGGGCTTCTGAAAGTTAAATCAGTAGATGTGGAACGTCCTCGCTCTGGTATGGTGTGAAAGTTTGTAGAAGGCTTGCCTGCTCAGGTATCGTCTTCTTCGTCTGACCACGGTTCCAAAATCTGAGGTCTGTCAGAAATTAGTTTTTGTGTAGTCGAATTTATACTCTTAAATTTGGCTAATGAAATTATTAATAAGAAAAATCTAGCAATAAAAATTAGCACAATGTAATGGAATGTAAATGTCGATTTCAACTTTATGAGTTTGAGTTGAGTTAACTTATACTTATATGAAAGAGTATCAAATAGGACATCTGTAATATCCGACTTTAAAAGAGCGAAAATATAGAAGGTATTGATTTTTAAAAAAAATATTTTTTTCAACAAATGGTAAAATACTAACAAAGATGCATATAAATAAAAAAAATGAAAGAAAAAGAACATGAATAATAATAAGAAAAAAGAATACTTACCTCCGAAAAAGAAAAAGTAGTGAGCTTTGATAGGCAAAAGGCGCCTATTAACGAGACACAACTTTCCCTCAGACATTTTCAATGCTTTGAAAAAAAAATTCATTTTTAGAACATATAAATTTAATAAATTTTAAAATCGCACTTTTATTTATTTTGTTGAAAAGCAGAGATTTTTGTATTTTACATAATTTCTATTTCTTAGTGTTTAATTTAATCCAAATATTAGGGAATCCTGAAACTTTTTCACAAATTCCCTACCAGGTGTCGCCACTTGTACGGAATCAAAATGTAATGAAATCAATCAATCAATTAATTGATTGATAATTAAATTCCTAAATCACTAAAATAGTGTACTACTATCGAGAATACTCAAATGAACAAATTCTGACACATTAGGAAGCGAGTGAAAAATCGACAGCAAATTCCATTTTTACAATCATGAAACAATTCATGTTAAATAAAAATGTATGAAAAAGTTTTTAAAAAACACAGTGGAAATCGTTTTCATTTTAATTATTTTCTACATTTAGTCTTTAATTTATAATTCAGCGCTATAAACTTTATGGGATTTTGAAGTTGACATTTTCTCAAATTCACTACCAGGTGGCGGTACTAACATGGAATAAAAAGTTAATTAAATGAATGAATTAATTGATAATTAAGTCTTAAATTATTAAAATAGTGTACTGTCACATCGAGAATACTCAAGTGTGAAAATTTGAAAACTCTAGCATATCAGGAAATAAGTGAATAATCGAAGAATTCAAGTAAATAGAAGTATTTAAAATCAACAAATTTGTACTTATATTTCCCCAACTGAAAGCAAGCAACAATAAAGTCAACTAATAATATATACCTGTGGTGCTGAAAATAAATTTTAGTTGCTGTGTTGATGAATATGAAGACTTGCCGAGTCTGTCAGGGTAATGCAGCTTTGGCTACCAACTACGAAGAGTTCCTCCATCAGCAGCGTTTTATCTTTCAGTCACGTGATCTCATTTGCGAATTCTCGCGTGGGGCGCAAATTAATCGAAATATCTCATTAACTCTAACGAGTTGTCATGGAATTAAAGATGTTCGGAATGAGTCGAAAGCAGGGAGTTTCTGACGAGCGCGTTTTCGAATTTGAATTATACGTGTCAGCTAATTTCGAAGTATTTCTTATCTGTAGTTTTATTCCGAAATTTATCTCCGAGTTTAAGGACACCTGTTGATTCTCGGGAGTCACTTTGTACATTACTTTTCAAAAACCTAAACTGTTACTGCTGTCACCTAGACATCCTGATTCGCCTAGATAGAATTTAATCGACTTTTTTTACTTCCTCCTATATGAATTTGTCTTCAAAAATTCGAACTCTAAATTTTGGTAAATTTGCACGTTTTAGTTCGCCCTGAGCCCGAAAGCAGTGTCTAGGAATTTCGTCAGTTTGTCTGTGAATAAGATTACTCAAAATCTTGAACATGTTAAATGCTACGAACAGGTCAATAACACTCAGTCATTAGCTAGGCTGTAGGTAACCCAGGGACTCCACTGATACAAAGACGGTGCCTAAAAAATTTGCCATAACCATTTTATTTAAATTTTGGACCAAAAATTTTATTTAATTATGATTTAAAATATGTTAAAATTAAAAATGTAATTAGGGTTTGAAACTTGATAGTCTTCGATTTTGTAATGTTACATAAACATGTATATCAGTTTCAAGAAATATTCATAGAGAGACAAACGGTGAGAAAATCCGGAACTATGTATGCAACAGAAGCTGTCTACATTATCAATGATAAAGTAAGCAGCTACATGATTATACCCAGGGCCGGATTACTAAATAGACAATGTAGGCAACTGCCTATGGGCCCCGCAACTTTCGGGGCACGAGATTATTATTTCTTAAAATTATTTTCAGGGCTTTCATTTGATTTATAAGAGCTTTTGAAAATAAAATAAGGTATCGTTTACATTTCAGAACTTTATACTTGTTTTAAAGTGAAAGCGTCTTTACGCTCGTTACAGTGACAGTCGGTGGAACTTTCTTGTGTGACAAAATACCGTCAGATTCGAATCGCTAATAACTACGAGACTAATAATGCGAAAAGAATGGTTGACCCCACAATGGATATATCCTATCTGTAAGAGTTTGTCGCATAGTATTTTTTTGTCTGTGACGTCATTGTACCAGTGTAGATGCATGCGCGTGATTGTTATGAATTAGCTTTATGTAAAGTTATAAATAAGTGTAGCGTGGAAACGCGTTTAGATAGGAGGTTGATTCTGGTGTCATTTTAAATAGCTTGAAAAGTATTAGTAGGACCCAAAGTGAGACAATAAAAATATTTATCAGAATATAAGTGAAAATCGGTATTAAATTGAAAATTTCAAACTCCGCATGTTTTTGATTATAAAATGCAGAGTTTTCTTTCGAATTGTACGAAACTCACAGAACACTTGACAATACGTAAAAGAAACACTGTATTGAAATTTGAATATTACGGGAAATATGAACATTTGTAGTAAATAATGTTTTACTGCGCATACGCGAAATGTAGTTCTATATACTTTCAACAGATGGCACCATGAAAACTACTCTAAATAAAATATAAGAGAGGCGCAGTTCAGGTCCGCGTCATAGATTTTTCATGAAAACGTCGGGATAAAATCATAAAACAAGTATTTCGTATTAATATGTAATTTAATTATCATCTCTTTAATACAATATTTACACAGAGTAGTATAATGGTTACAGAATAGATAAATCACAAGTTTATCGCATGTAGCAAGGGTCTGTGGTAGCTTGTGATTTATCGATTCTGTAACCATTATACTACTCTGTGTAAACATTGCAATAAAGAGATTGATAATTAAATTACATATTAATACGAAATACTTGTTTTATAATTTTACCCCGATGTTTTCACGAAAAATCTACGGCGTGGACCCGAACTGCGCCTTTCTTATATTTTTTCATGTTTTCAAATTCATTAGAATATCAATGACTCACAAATCAACAGTCCTGACAAATTTTGTATTAGAAATCGCGTTAAAAAAGCTTTGTAATTTTTTTAACCATTTTATTTAAAATTACTTTTAATTTTTTATACTTGAGATACTAAAACCAATTTTTTCGAGGATGACGCGTAAAAAAAGTTTGTTACTGCAGTTTGTCAAAATATTTGATACTGAAAAACTGCTTATATAGGAATTAAAATAAATAAAAAGTATCTGATTTTGGAATTTGGGATGGGGAACCCCGGAACTTGCATTGCCTATAGGCCCCTACAGGGGCTAATCCATTACTGATTATATACAATATAATTTAGTAGTGCATCAGATTTAGTTCTATAATCACACGATGGAGCGCTATATTAGAGAATATTATACGTTGCATCACAATATGCAAAGTATAATGTGACTATTTTAAATACTATAAAAAAGATAATACAGTCGGACCTCTATTTAACAAAGTCGCTAAATCCCGAAAAAAAATTCGTTAAATAGAGATTCACCTTTTAAAATACTTTAAACTACACAAAACAGATTTTAAATTCATAAACACTAAATATTATTAAAAAAGTAATTAATCATACCTTTATTTTGTAAATTAATATCTATTTGTTTTATATATGTTACCCATCAAAAAGAAATCTGCAAGGAAAACAAGAATAAAACTAAGCATTGTCCGGGAATTGTCCACACTGTATTTTCAATTTAAAAAAATAATTTTATATTAAAATTAATGAATTTTAGCATTTCATCATACGAAGGTTTGTTGATTTCTGCATCATGGTCATTTTCAACTTCATCATCTTCGTCTTCATTGCAACTCATAGCTGTATTGTTTTTATTTTTCACACTGTTCACTTCAAAACTGCCTCATCCACATCTTCATAGACACATGCTTTTAAACGTTTTGAACAAGAATTCGACGAATCATAATTTTGTATCTTATCACGAATTTTTTATTATGGTTGTAAGCTGTTTGGAGGAATACCAAATTTTAAAGCAATATCCTTTTTGTTTCACGCCTTTATCCATCTCATGAAGAAGTAAATTTTTTTTTCTCTGATGCTCAAGCACTTTCGCGCCGACATTTTCCAACTTCAAGATCATTGATCACCATAAAATGTGTTAAAATAAAGAATAAGTTTGAAATGTTTAGAAATATTTCGAGAAATAGGGAGAAAAAAAATATTGGAACACAAGAAAAAGTTCGTTAAATAGAGAATGCACTTCGCTATTTGGAGGTTATTTTACGAAGAAATTAGCAAAATGTTCTTGGTTCCAAGAAAAAGTTCGTAAAATAAAGAAATTCGCAAAATGGAGGTTCGTTAAATAGAGGTCCGACTACAAGTGATATGAGTCCATGTAAATCAAATTCTTAGTTGAAGCTCTGATAGGGCGCCAAAAATTGTTACGACGGCCTTGGTCATTAGTGCAAAAATCACTGCGTCATCGGAAAACTTCATTACAGGTCACATGCATCGAGTCCCATACACATTCTATTGCAAATGTTGATTCCACTAACACTGTTCAGCAGACAAAAACTGGATTCTGCGCGTTGAGCCTGTTTGGAGGAATCCACGGCACGACGTTACTTGTCTTAATGCTTCTGTTTCACTCGGCGACACGCCACCACCAACCGATTTATACCGGATATCTCCAGACATACACAGTCATCTAGACACCACCAA
>BGPR01000195.1:557832-605997 GCA_013235015.1 Araneus ventricosus
CACCACCAACCGATTTATACCGGATATCTCCAGACATACACAGTCATCTAGACACCACCAAACGATTTATACCGGATATCTCCAGACATATACAGTCATCTACCAGAAAAATCTCAAGAGTCCTACCACGTGGAATAAATCCCTTAGAAACACAGTCTCACTTACATCTGGGCGCGCCTTGTATGATAAAGTTAAAAGAATTAATTCGAAATTAGTATTAAAAATGTTAAATGCAAATTAGTAAAATAGTAAAAGAAATTAAAAACTAAAATGTTAAAATGCAGTGCTGATTAACAGGATCTTCATTTATTGAAGTTCAGTAGATGATTTCTCAGGCACTTAGATGTACTGTAGAACCTCGAGTATCCGACGTAATTGGGACAGAACCTACATCGGATAATCGAAATTTCCGGATAATAGAGAATTTTCCAATAATCATCCAGTTTAATATGTAACATCGTTATCGAACTCCTCTTATGACTATTTAAACTGCTAAATAAATATCTAAATTCAAATTATACATGAAAATTTATTTTGAAACAAAAAACTTACAATTATTTGCTGAACTAAAGACATGACTTACAATGATTATGATACGACAACATTAAATTCCTTTGCAAGTTTTGTTATAGTTTCTCCCGATTCTATTATATTTCTCCTCTGTGGTTAGAATGACTCGTTTTCTCTTAATGGAAAGCATGATGAAAAAAGCAAACTTCAGTAATAAAAATTTACAGTAAAAGACAAAGCGTAAGCACTATCAGATCCCCCGGCAAGTCGAAACTACCAACTTCACTAATAGCACTAAAAAAGATTATGATCGGAAAATAACAGCAACAAACAGCAGAAAAAGAGAACAAATAGTTACGCGCCAGAATTTCGGAAAGTCCCATCTACGTATATCACATTCTTCCGGAGTAGAATCGTCCACGAAGGTTAGGCACGCCAATAGTAAGAATGTAGAGAAAATATGACGTTGATTTCTCCTCCCCCCCTTTTGAAATTCTACAGCTGTGAAAATTTCTGTTTGTGAAAAGATGACAAAAGAGGTTTTGTTCCCTGCGATTGCTTACAATCAGAGGGCGCAACAGCATTCGATTGTTGTGGCACTTGGCAATACGGCATTCCAAATTTCGAAATTGGGTTGTTTGCACAGGGGATGGCAGGAGAGCCAATTTCAAAAGAATTCTAAGAAAGGGGAACCAAAATATTTATCTCTACTCGTAGTTCGGAAAGAACGCTTGCATACACAAGGAATGTGAAAGTAAAAAAAAAGCTTAAAAATGGATTTTGGTCAACAGAAAGTGTCGTTTAAAAGAGTTTTGGATAATAGATGCTGAAAAAAAAGTCATAAACCGACGTCGGTTAACGGAGAGTTCCGGTTAAACGAGGGTCGGATAATCGAGGTTCTACTGTATTCAGTTTTAATTTCGAAAAATACTCACTTGTTATGAAGCTCCTTAATGTTTTACACTGAAATGAACAATGCTAGGTCACTTTTGCCTTCATAAATAATTGGCAGCATTTTCAAACTCGTATATATACTCCATGGCTAAAAGAGCTTTGGCTAGGCAGTTAATTTGATCTGAAAAAGGAATGAATAATTATAAATATTGATTTAAAGGAAAAACATTCATATAAATTTATTAAATAAAAAAATTAGGAATTGTTTGATCTAGACACAGAATATTTAAGCAACTGTCAGGATGTTGTTGAGACTCATCCCACTTGAACTAGTGTAACTGTGCCAGTCCCTGAGCGGAAGATTCATGATAAAAGGGAAGAGGACAGCTTCTATTGGTCAGAATGACCTTGGAGGACCTAGGTGTATCACTTGGCGTCTGACTTTAACTCCAATACATGGAAGTATCTTAACTTAAGATAAAATTTCTGGAGAACTGGCTAACAATTGTGTTTTGCTGGGAGGATAATCCGAACGCTGCAGGCAATTCGTTGCTAACGCACACACTGACCTGTCAGTTTTTCGAATAATGCTGGTTAATAGCACAACCTGTAGCCGCGTTCATACGGCCTGCCTTTCCACGAGTTTCGTCGGCGGTTCGAGTTAAGCCTCGTTCCGACGGCGCGTGTGGCTTGGCCAAATCTCGAGTCGCTGGAGGTTCGTACTTGTGGACTGTGGAATTCGAACAGTCGCAGGCACGTGTCTGCAAATATCTCGGCAGCGTTCGAGTGAACGGATGCACTGACGCCGTCTGGCCACCCCCCCTTCCTTTGATGTGCGAGCTAGTTACCACCATAACGCGGGAAACAACATATGCACTTACAAGTCCACGAGCCACATCGATTTTTCCTGTTCCGACGGTAGGGAATAACACGAACCGCGGACGGAACTCGTGGAAAGACAGGCCGTAAGAACACAGCTTTATTCCCCGTCGTCGGAACAAGAAGAATCTATGTGGCTCGTGGGCTTGTAAGTGCATCGTTGTTTCCCGCGTTATGGTGGTAAATAGCTCGCACGTCAAAGGCTTGTGAATCGATGGATGACAAACCTCAGTATGGCTGCCGAGAAATTTGCCAAGCCACGCGCCGTGGCAATGGCGCGACTGTTCGGAATTCCACCGACTACAGTCCACAAGTACGAACCTCGATATTTGGCCAAGCCACACGCCGTGGGAACAAGGCTCGAGAATAGAATTCACAATCTTCTGACTGATGTTCTTTAGGCATGCGATGTCTAAACCCACTAAGTCACTGGTGGGCCAACTGTCACGTAAATATGTAATATCATATATAAACAGGAAAATATTACTCTTACGAATCTGTAAAGAACGCTTTCCTGCTATGTTTAGGCTTGTCAAAAGAAAGAGGGATTTACAAGGATTTGTATTGGAAGGAAGTCAATGCAGCGGCATAGCTAAAGAGGAGGGGGGGCTCTTTGAAAGGAGCGGCAAAATCAGGTATGCAGTAAAACAATTTTATAACTCAGAGGGAGCAGCGGCACTAATCATTGTGTACATAAAAAAATAACTAATGCAATTAATTCGTATTTTTTACCTTTTATTTGTAAATTGCCGATATGTGACGGAAAGACTGGTGGCGGACGCGGGATTTCGCAGCATATCTGCAGAGATCGAGGACGTCAAATAAAATATTTTTTCCTGGAATTTATTATTATTTTAGGTTTATGTGCCCGATGTAACTTGTAAAGGAAGGGCGAAATGTTGCAAATTCGCCCCAGGCGACAAAGGCTTCAGAAACGCCACTGAGCCAATGACCCCCGACCTTAAGGACAAAATGAAGGTTCTAAAAAATACAAGAATTATCCTTCTATCTCTATTAGGAAAGGAGTTATCGAGATTCTTGCAGAAAATTGTATGTGACGTCACGCCCGGTCGGAAAGGTTATAAAAATCAAGGTGCTCAAATGAGGGAATGTCTCCGGAATATCTTTGAAATCTTGTTAGCAGCATGACTTGTTCAGCTGATAGACTGTTTCTGATATTAGTGATTTGCTATCTGCTTGTATTACTAATCTGTGCAAGCGCTGTATTTTCTTGTTACTTGCGCTTCGTTTTTTCTGAAATTTTCGTGATTTGAAGCGTCGTTCTCCATTATTCTGTTTGTTGTGCTACTTTCACCGTACACCCACCGGGCGATTTTTGTAACAATACGTTATCAAATTCCAACATTCTATAGAATGGAATACGTACCTTTTCATTTAATCATTTATACCCATTTCCAAATCTTATATCGAATACTTAAGTATTATATCGAATACTAGAAAGTTTTTTGACAATATAAAATGACAAATAAGGGTTTCTTTCGACAAAAAACAGTCCAATTGAGAGACGGGAGAAAACTGTTTTACAGTAATAAAGATATCCTTTTCCCAGCAGTAAGCAGATGATAATCTTAAGAGAACATTTCCACATTTAGTACCTATTTCTGGTATTTGACGAGTTGCCAAAATGCAACTGGTCAGTGGCGAATCCAGGATTCGGGTATGGGGGGTGGGGGAGCTGAGGTCATAAAAATTTTGTATCGTAGTGCCGAATGTCAAACCTCACGGCTTATGTAAACCAAAACACTTTAACTTTACAGACTTTTCTCACTTGACAATAAGAATAATAAAGAACACTACAATACTTTCGATAATTTAATAAAAAATACAATGTAATAACTAGCCAAAAAAATGTTTTCGCCCGCATCAACGCTACAAGTACAAGTGCAATGACTAGAAAAGTAGGAAAAGTTTCGAGCCTGTCAAGCCAGAAAGCAATTCTGTCACGTTTTTATTATTTTTTAAAAAGGGAAACTGAGAACAAACAGTTGTAGTTATCTATACTTATAAAAGGCAAAGTTTGTGTGCGTGTGTGTCTGCGATGTTCAGACGAATCTACCGCACTTACAGCCATGAAATTCAGCACACATATAGTCGAAATGGTGACTGAATGCACCTCGAAGCTGGAATTTTAAAATTTAATCTAAAAAAAAATTTATTTCATATTTTGTGTTGTTTTGGGTGATTTTTCGCACTCATTTCTCAAGAGCATAGCTTCGAATAATTGTACGAGAAAAACACTTATACCATCGGAAAGAACAAACGATTTCCGTTCAAATGAAGTTTGTTTCGTACGTATAACGTAATTTACTAAACTTTGAAATTTTTTTGAAAAATAGTCACTTTTATGGTAATTTTTAATAAGGATTTCTTCAAATTCTCGCATCTGACGTTCTAACATCCCTATAATTTTCATTTTTTTTTCAGCTTAGAACTGGAACGTTTCTGTCGGATTTAAAACAAGAACGGTTAAAATATCTTTTTTTCGTTTTTTTTAATAATTTTTCCCTGATCAGTTCAAACAGTTTTTTTTGCTAGCGAGAGTTTCTACGGACGATCCCAATGAAATTGCATTGATGCAATTTCATTGGCTGGTGCGTGACCTTCCTAGCGGCAGGTGACTTCATGTGCTTTTACAATCAGATTAATTCCGGCAGGTGACGTCATCGTCATCTCAATAATATATACATTTCTGTTTTGATAAATGTAATTATCGCAAAGAAAAATAAACGGGAAAATCAATAATGTGTATCTTTTGTTTTGATTTTGTCTTCAAAACTTTTTCGTGCCATTGTGGGCATTTCCCCCCATTTTGTTGAAGTCTTGATTCCACAGGCAACACTGTGCGCGTACTGCTAGTTTTAAATAAAATGAAGTCTGATTTAGTTCTGTGGGGGTTCCGATTTAGTTCTGTGGTTAACTGGTTCATATGAAGATTTATACCGATGTACTGTGGGTTAACGGAATTCTTGAACTCAAGGTTCTCAACCTCCCTACATTACTGTTGCTGGAAAGAAGTGGCATCACAAATACGGTTACCTAATAAAACTCAGAAGTGCCTTATTAATTTAATAAGCCATAATAATTTACTTTTGCTTAATATATATAACTTAAAGATTTACTGGCAGTAAATGTTAACTTAGCGAAAACAGTTGACAGAAAATGTAAGACAGTTGTTGGAAGTCAGAAAACGTAAGGTAAGATAGGTAAAACCAGATTTCCCAAACTAAATTTTCATGTTACCCTTTGCACTCGAGAAGCGACTCTCAGTCACCATTCTAGACGGTGCATTATATTGACGTTTCTTGATTTCGATGGCTAAAAAATTACCTACAAAGTTACAAAATAAGTTTTCAGGAAAAATGGATCAAACATTTTTTTTACGTTCCAAAGAAATAATATGAGCTCTTGTAAATCAGTGAATAATCACGCATCTAATTACTTTTCCGAGATGCAAGGGTTAACATTTTAAATGTATGATTAATTTGAATTAAAATGTATTTTCTTTTGTAGCATAAGTTACTGGATATTTTGCTGTGCGCAGATAATTATTTCACTTTCATAAAAAAACACATTCTTTGCATTGACGTTGATCAAGATGAGCGGAATTTCAAGAAATATCTTTTCAATGCCACTTTCATTTATTTCTAGTAACATCAAAAATCAAACAAATGAATAAGTATTGAAAAAAAAATCAAGTATAAAGTATATAAATAAACAGAAAATTCATAAATATGACGCAGCCAAATTCTGGAAAAAGGAGAATCATTTTTCTAGTAAAGCAAAGTAACGGTGAAAAGATTTCGAAAACTTTTGAGGAACACGAATGTAACCACAGTAACACTTGAAAATCAAACAAATTTCGTTTCTAACAATTAAAATAAATAAAAATGTCGTCAGAAAGTCATAATGTAATCTATCTAAGCAACGAAAAGGTGAAAAGATTTCGAAGACTTTTGAGAAACACGAATGTAACCACACTAACAGTTGCAAATCAAACAAATTTCGTTTTTAACACTTAAAATAAATAAAGATGTCATCAGAAAGTCATAATGTAATCTGTCTAAGCAACGTAAAGGTGAAAAGATTTCGAAGACTTTTGAGAAACACGAATGTGACCACACTAACACGTGCAAACCAAACAAATATCTTTATTAACAATTAAAATAAAGATGTCATTAGAAAGTCATCAGTGGCGAATCCAATTTGGGTCTGGGGGGAGGAGGTTGAGGTCATACAAATTTTGTATCGCCGTGACGAATGTCAAACCTCTTGGCGTATGTAAACCAAAACACTTGAACTTTACAGACTTTGCTCATCTGACAATAAAAATCATAAAAAACAATGCAATACTTTCGATAATTTAATAAAAAATACAATGAAATAGCTAGACAAAAAATGTCTTCGATCGAATCAACGCTACAAGTACAAGTGGAATGACTAGAGAAAAGTAGGAAAATTTTCGAGCCTGTCAAGCCAGAAAGCAATGTTGTCACGTTTTCATTATTTTTTAAAAAAAGAGAAATTAAGAACAAACAGTTATAGTGATTTTAAATAAAATCAAGAATTCTGACTTAGCTCTGGGGGGATGCAGCCCGATAGCCCCCCACCGGATTCGACACTGAAAGTCACAATGTGATCTATCTAAAAACGTTTAACTAAACAAAACAAACAACGAAAAAACGCATCAGCGGAAATTGAAATACAACCAAATAACTCTCACCAGCAAAGATTACAAATTTAAATCTAGTTTGCTTAAGACAAGCAGTTTCATGCTGGAGTCATGAAAGCATTGCCAGATGCGGTTATTACAACAAATGTAAAGTGATATACAGGGTGACAATTGTTGAGTTTTTAAAAAAAAAAAACCCTTGATAACTTTTGAACCGTTGCACAGTGGTGAAATATGCGAAAAAGCTGGCAAAAAGGGTTTTTAAAAACTTATTCGTAAAGCCGTAAAACTTAATTATATTGATAGGCTAATGTTTTACGCTACTTTTTGTGAACTTTTCGACATGTTAACGACATGCAAGCTGCCATGGCATTTCGGTAAATTTCTGAATTCTTTTCAAAGCTGAAAGTGTTTCTACATTCGTAACAAAGTTTTCTATATTTTTTTTGTTCGATTTCATCTAGTGGCTTGTTTTCGATATGGAATTTAGTCAATAAGGTACGAGAGAACTTTTTAATCCCTATTAATAGGTAACAAACAGTTTTTTTTAAAAAATAAAAACTCGTTTTTTAAATGCAAAAGAAATTTTAGGTGTTCTAATAGAATCATAGGAGGAAAAAGTGTAGGATTTCAAGGAATTCTGGCATGTATATATATATATAAAACGCTAAGGCGGAAAAGGTCGTGGCGGAAAAAGGGGGCGAGCTTTAGCGAGCAGGGGGCAAAACCCCCAGTTATAAATAATTTTAAATAAAGCTTAAATTAGTAGCTCTCTATTTAAAACAAATTTTCGTGCTACTTTTAATTTTTGAGTTGTTTCATTGCATTAGTAACTATGCAAATTTTCCTATGCATGTTCTTTTAGGGATAACTTCGGTTGCATCACGATCATTTATTCGACGAAAATTGATACGTTTTACAAAAATAATAATTCTAAGAACAAAATTGCCTAGAACAAACATTTTCTTTCTAAATTTTGCGCGGTTTTATAGTGAACTTAATTAAATATAAAAAAATTTTTGCTTATAGCGAACTACTAGACTCCGAAAAAAGAAAATTATAGAAACTAATTTCTATTTACAATCAAGTTGAAAAAACCGTTTTTTTTAAACATGCGTCTTTAAAAATGTGCCATTAAAAGCTTTTGAAGACAGCAATGAACGAATTATAGGAAGGGAAATTGAAGAAGAGAGAGCAAGCGAGAGAAAACAGACACAGAAAGAGTCAAATGCACGCCGCTCAAATGAAATGGAGAAGAAAGGGACACATTGAAATGTTAAAAATCTTGCTATTTGAGAGTCAAAAATAGATACAATATCGGAAGACAAGTACCACTACTGATTCATTGCAATTTTTTTTTTTTTTAAATCAATACAATGTATGAAACTAGCAGTACGCGCACGGCGTTGCCCGTGGAATCAGGACTTCAAAAAAGTGGGTGAAAAAAAGTGCCCACAAATGGCACGAAAAAGTTTTGAAAACAAATCAAAACAAAAAATACACATTATTGATATTCCCGCTTATTTTTCTTTGCGAATGACGCCGCGAAGAAGGTCACGTTGCAACAATGCATTGTGGGATGGTCCGGAGAAGCTCTCGCTGTTAAATCTCGCTACGAAAAAACTGTTTGAACCGATCAGGAGAAAATTAATTTTTAAAAAACGAAAAAAGATATTTTAATAGTTCTTGTTTTAAATCCGACATAAAAGTTCCATTTGTAGGCTGAAAAAAATGAAAATTATAGAGATGTTAGAACGTCAGATGCGATAATTTAAAGAAATCTTTATTAAAAATTACCATAAAAGTGACTATTTTTCAAAATTCAGTAAATTACGTTAGAAATTCAAAACTAACTTCATTAGAACGGAAATCGCATGCTCTTTCCGATGGTGTATATATTTTTGTCGTAAACTTATTCGTAACTATTCTATTGAGAAATTAGTGCGAAAAATCAGCCAAAACAACACAAAACATTAAATAAAAAATTTTCTAGATTAAATTTTAAAATTTCGGCTTCGAGGTGCATTCGGTCACCATTACGACTATCTGTGTGCCACAGTTCAAGGTTGTAAGTGCGATAGATTTGTCTGGACATCGCACGCAGATACGCAGAACGCACACAAACATTGCCTTTTATAAGTATAGATAGTGCTCTTGAAGAAAGTGCCACTTGGTGCTCTAATTTGAAGTCATAATAAAAGCTAAAAAGATGAGTTGAGTGGAAAATATTTCTGTAACTGAAGCTTCAGCACAAGTGGCTTTACAAGACTTTCCTAATCAAATTGTAAATCGTCTGATTAAATCTTGATAAGATAATTTTTTATCCTTCCAGGACGATATTAACAATATTTTTTAATTAGTAAATGAGATTTTGACAATTTCTTGAAACAATTTGAATAACTCTTGTTCCAGTAAATTAATTTTTTGCGGAATCGAGATGAACAACATCATAATGAATTGTGGATTATCCACTACCGTCTTCTCGATATTGAAGACTAGTACGATTCCAGTTCGTTCAGGCATCGACACAAATTCAAAAATAAGAAGCTGTATATGTCACAAACTAGAAAACTGATTTGAATCCGACAGACACGAAAACTTTGACAAAATTTTTAATTAGTCATAACAGCAAACGATATTACGAATACTTAACGAACCAAAGATGTTATTTGTGTTCAACAACAAGTAAAAAGTTTAACACATAGCTTAAAATTTTGTCTGAAACAGTAATTGAAAACCACCTACAGTTAGGACTGTCCACGCTAGATTGCCGGATTAAATTTTTCTAGCGCTTATTATATTTTCCATATAGACATACATTATGCAAATGGAAGACGCGGGGGGGGGGGGGGGCTAGATTAAAAACAATGTTGAAATATTAAAAAGAGAATCCAAGATAAATTTAAAATGCAAATAGGTCTCGTGGTTGGTAAGTTGAATCTTGAATGAAGGCAATACTGCACGCGCAAGGAAGTCAGCTGATGCTATTTTTTTCATTTTTCTATTGATTATAGTGTAATAACTGTCTAATTGTCCATGAATCTCTTCATTAATTGAGAATATCTTAATATATTTACGTCTACCCAATATATCCTAAAGTTCTTAATACAGATAATTATATAATTTTAATATTTAACAATTTTGGCCAACTTTTTCGTATATTTCACCACCGTGCGTTGGCGAGATTCAGTTAAAACTTGGGGGTTGAATGCAGGGCATGTTGGGATTTTTTTCGAGCATGCGCACTCTTACTGTTGTTCATTTGTGGAAATACAGCGTTTCTGAGCGTACATCGATCGTCAAGGCCTACTACTACAATAACAGCCCGATTGCGGGCTCAAATCAAATTTGCGACCGAGTACAAGCTGAAGACAACCGGTCCAAGTGTTATAACAATCAAAAATGTGATTGAAAAGTTCGAGAGGTAGTGTCGATGGCTCGACACTTCAGCGATTTTTGCAGAATTTTGCTTTTCGTCCGCGCCACGTCATAGCCATTGATAGCAAGCATATCGAATATGTCATAAACTAAATCCGAATATCTGTAGTTACTTTTAAAATTTGAGTAAAATTTTCGAACTCAGTAGCTTTTGAAAATTTTATTTTTATTTCATATAGCTCAATAATTGTCACCCTGTATGAGAAACGGGAGTTGCAAAATTTTTCCCACTAAACTGAACTATTCGTCTCTGAATTGTGTTCTAGAAAATTATTTGGATTCATTTCTCTAACTCTTTCCGGACATTTCCTTTGATGGCATTTGGCATCACCTGAGTAACGTGCTTTTATGTGTATTTGCGTTTTAATTCGGGCTGGAGAGCGTTTCATGTGGCCTAGATGGAAATTGATACAAATCGATCTGGATACAAATGAATAATGAACGATTAATTTCGATTAATTAACTCTTTGGAAGTGGGAAACTTAAAAATATTTTTTCTTGAATTGCCCAGCATCAAAATTTTAATTCAAGAATTTGACTTGCGTATTAGTTTAGATTAGTAGGACATGTTCATAGATGTCTGCAGAAATACGTTCACTTTTTCTTTTATGGTATAAACATTGTCTAGAGTTACGGTTACACAGTTACGGTTTGTCTTCTTATTTGAGCTTTTATCTAATTCATATTCCGCACACTATGTGTTAATAAAGGAAATGGTTACTCTGGAATAAATGAACAATTTTAAATGTGAAGTAATTTCTAAGTTGATTTTTTCCAGTATTTAATTTTTTTAAAAAACAAATAATAATTTGAGACTGAAGGAGTTAACCAATCGGATAATTTCCAGATTCAAATAATAATTTTCATTTATTTTTGACAAATTTAATAACAATGCAAATTTTGAAATATCAATGTACAATCAGAGTAAACTGAGCTCTGCACACACACATATATGAACTATGCAAAATTGTACTATGTTCTGAAATGGCAAAAGAGAGAAAAAATTGAGGTGAATAGTTTTAAAATTTATCAAAAACTACCGAAGAGAAATATGCTGCAAAGAAAAAATTAATTACTTTCCTGTTAATTAAAAATTAACTAAGAAAGTATTACTAATAGCTCAATGGTTGGGTCGTAAAAAAAGGCCGAATTCGGAATTAATTAGGGGAAAGCTGGAAATTGTTTTAATCCCTTCAGTTTAGGTCTGGAATGAACATACTAAATTTTCCCCCTCCGGCGAGGTGAACGTTAGCCGCTGCGTGCAGATTTGTAGTCAGAAAATAGGACTTTTTTCAATAATCGAGCAATATCTCAAAAACAATTCATGCTATCAAAAACATTGTAATACACAAGCTGTAGAGCTTAAAATTCTGAATAAAATGAGTACCAATACTTATTATATTCAATCCAAATTAAGCTCACAACTGCGCTTCAAAGTACTGCTTAAATCGCTAATCAAGCGCTTGAAGCGAGAACGAACCAATTTATAGGTTCACCCTACCTCCAATTAATATATATACATTTTAAATTTGATCATGATGCTTTTATAATTATTTCAAGGCTTTATTTAGTATATTTTGAAGGAAGAAACCACTGTTATTATGATTTAACAAAGAAAAACATCACACGAAAGCTTCAGCAATGACTGAGAGCGTAATGAAAAACAACGACTTTCAGTTTTAATTCATTTTAGTTATTATTTAATTACGCATAATTGAAGTGATATTAAATAGATAAAAAGGTTTTAGATCTATTTCAATTTTTTAGATGTTTAAGGTTAGTCATAATCATTAACGTCGGTTTGCTTACTGTCACTTTCCTCCACTTGCAACTTCTGATATTCTTCCTCCAAGTCAATTTCTAAAATTATCTCCTCCATCCTGATATCGATTTCAGCCTCTTGTTTAGCTAAGTTTGTAATGATGCTATCTTCTAGAGAATCGGTACACCCTTGTCCTTTGTAGTGATAACAAATCGTAGAGCATTTAATGCCAGATTTTCTACAGGTGCAAGTCAAATTACACCCTTTTGCGCACTTGCAATGATATCATAGAGAGAAGGGCTGGAGAAGCTGGTTCCTTGTGGGTAGTGACCGAGAACAATCCATGTTTGGTTTCTTTCCAACACCAATCTAAGGGCTTTTTGGCAAATCCACTCCAATGTTGAACCTGTAGGTATGCACGGAGAGAGTGTTCACGTGCAGCTGCTGTAGTGGGAGGGAGAAATACTAAAATGAAATTATTTTTTACTAGTGATTTTTGAAAAAGTTTAAATATCAGAGAATCCCTTGTTTCTTCACTTTTCTTTTTCCCATACAGGGCTATCAAAACTTTCTGTCCTGCTTCATCTATGTCATCCGAGCATGCATTTTCATCACGGAAAATCTTCACAATTTGTTGCAGTTCAGAACATTGATAAATTTCTTCACCTGCCTGAAAAGAGCAGATATGGTATCGTAACCACTGAACGCATAAAGAAACAAAATATTGTCCCTTATTTATAGAGCAATGTTCAGGGTTGCTGCACAATATAAAGCATCTTCTGTTTTACCTCTCCCAGGCTTTAAGAAGAAAATCTTTTCGGAATTAGTAGATGCTGCTATTATAACCAAGAGGTCGATATATTCACCAACAACCACAACACATTGTGACCTTTTCTCTATTTCCATAGCACTTTTGATTGTTAGGTAATCAGCATATTCCTCAGCTTGCTTCACAACAAAATTTTCATTTTGAAACTTAACACTTAACATATTTATAAGCCTCTGCTTGTTCTTATAATTTGATCAAAAAATTCTCTTGGGTCATAGTGGCTGACATTGATTCATCAAACATAACATAACCAGATATGTATTTCTTTGTTCGTCTGATACGTTCTACCGATTTTGTACTTTTCACTGCATCTTCAGGGTAATCATCAAAAACTATAGCGGCCCCTTCATTGAAGTGCTTTTTGGCGAAATCAACAAATTTCTTCAGGATAAAGGGAAATTATTCCTTTGCCTGCCACAACACACAATGTAACAGAAATCCACCATTAACCACATAACATGCTGAAGTGAAATGCACATCAGTCTCAGTAGAAAATAAATCATAAAATACTAACGTGCGGGTCTTGCGCAGTCCTCCTTCATCAAAAAGTAAGAATGGGAAATGGGCCAACTCAAATTCAAAATAACTGCATCAGTCATTTTAGGAGAGAGATTCTTCTGAATATTGTGTTTGGATTCACGAGAATTAATTCACCATGAACTTTCATCTTGGAAGTGAAACCACAAATAGGTATTACTCGGTTTTTCCGTTTAAATGTAACAAAGGCAAAATTATTACCAACAGTTTTTGACAAACAATATACTCCGATTTCATAAGCTTTGTGTCAATTTATACTTCCATCTGCCACAATACCACTTGCTATAGATGTGAAGTGTTCACAAAAAAAAATCCTTTCATTGATTTCCGAAGGATCCTGATGTTCGGAAACTTTGGATTTATAGATGCAAAAGAAAATATCTGTTTAATCTCTCTCTTAAGATCTTAAAGATGTCTTAAACATTCCATATTTCGATTCCTTCGTGTGTGATTCTTTAACAACGTTTCTACAAAATGTCAGGCCCAGAAAGTTTTTCTGTTGCTAAAAGGAGCTCTGAAACATGATATTTATTCCGTTACGTATCATTGGGACTAAGCGGCGTGCTCTCAAAGCGACGCCATCAACGCATACTCTCTCTGTGTTTGTAATTTAACTATCGATGGATGATGAACACGTGTTTCCCATATGCCCAGATGGGTAAATATTCACTAATCAGCCACAACAATAACAATGTCCCTTGTATAATGCAACTTGCTTACTTGAAAGAGAACTGGGAACTTTTATTCCTTCAGAGTCTTTCTTTAAAGTTGGTTGTATATTACTCTTCTCCGTTCATGACATTTCGTTTATGGCACTTTTTTTATTGAAATAATTTTCTTTTTATTTCAAGCGCAATTTATAATTTTTGAAGATTTATTTTGCAAAATAACCGGTAATTTATTTAAAATTCCGTGCAATATCTGAGTGCAGAAGAATCTTTGAGTTATTTTGAAGAACTTCCCTCGGATGAGAAATCCGTTGCTTCTAATTAATAAGCACGCTTTCAACCATTGCTGAAGCTTTCGCGTGATGTTTTCCTTCGTTAAATCATAATAACAGTGAATTTTCCCTTCAAAATATTCTAAATAAAGCCTTGAAATAATTATAAAAGCACCATGATCAAATTTAAAATGTATATATAATAATTGGGGGTAGGGTGAACCTATAAATTGGTCCGTTCTCGCTTCAAGCGCTTAATTAGCGATTTAGGCAGTACTTTGAAGCGCAGTTGTGAGCTTAATTTGGATTGAATATAATAAGTGTTGGTACTCATTTTATTCAGAATTTTAAGCTCTACAACTTGTGTATTACAATGTTTTTGATAGCATGAATTGTTTTTGAGATATTGCTCGATTATTGAAAAAAGTCCTATTTTTTGACTACAAATCTGCACGCAGTGGCTAATGCTCACCTCGCCGGAGGGGGAAAACTTAGCATGTTCATTCCAGACCTAAACTGAAGGGATTAAAACAATTTCCAGCTTTCCCCTAATTAATTCTGAATTCAACTACCCAACCACTGGGCTATAATATAATAGCCCAGATATCTCGGTAGCGCTCTGACGTCACCAAAAATAAAACTCGTCGCGCCATAGCACTGCGAGACGTTAAAAGACGTTAATTATTTCATTGTTAGAGAACCTAAATTTCAGTAATTTTTAATTTAAAAGAGTAATTGTCGTTCAAATTTAATGGCTCTAAAATAGTGAAATAAAATTTTCTATCGATTGATATAAAATTTATCTCGCTATGATCAATATTTCCCGAGAAATGTTAAATTATATTAATCTTATATTTCAAATTAATTTCCGTTTTCTAATATAAAGTAGTACATTAAGTCAGTGGTATATCATGTGCGTGATACAATTTGGACGCCACGATTCATCTGATTATTTAGTGCAATCGTGATGATATAATTTGATAATATTTTTTGGCAACGTTAAAATATGCACAAAGACATCTGAAGTACAAGGAAAATTTTTAAACTACCAAAAATACTTCACACTGAATGCTGTTTACCAAGAGGTTTTTTGAACAAAGAAATATGTAAATGATATGCAAATAAAAATATATATTTCTTGTCATAAAACATATGTTTATTTTATTTGTTTTCAATCAATGTTAAATATTTCTCTCGCATATATATCTATTTAAACACGTCAGATTTGACGGGAAATCTCTCAAATGAAGAGGCAATTTACACCCGTCATACCATGACCTGTGATTTTCTAGTTGTTAATAGATGAGAAAAAAAACTTCCCGGTTGAATGAACAGTACAGAAAATAATTAGGAAGTAATGATTTGTTTAGAAATCTTTCTTTCTTGCTCGATTTTAAGAAAACGAACTGGCGATGACCTGATAATTGACAATCTGTAATGATCTGATTTTACATTCATTGAAGCTCTATAGAAAACATAAATAACAACTTAACAGTAGGCTGTTTAGATCAGAAAAATAGATAGAACTTAACTTACCAAAAACGCGTAAGCAAAGTCAGAAGTAAATATACAGAGTCTCGAAGGCAAAAGTTTGCTCTCTTCTCAAAAATGAATCTAAACTCCGTCTGGGCAGCAAACACCTGCTTTGCAAAACCTGGTAGAGACTAATTATAGGTTACGGATCCCCCGTGTGGGGAGATGTAGCAGAAACATCCCTAAACAAATTACAAGCCCTACAAAAGATAACTGCAATGCCGATTTCGAAATCCCCTTTACCCAACAGAACATTAAAAAAACCCCCCCTTTAAATCACCATTATTCTACACTATTTTTCAATTTCTCCGAAATATTCCTCCAAATAATAATAGTAATAACAGGCAAGAGATTCCTTTGTGTGACCCCACCAGCCGAACAATGAAATAAGATGCCAAGGGAGCAGCTTCACACTGTACCGAGATCGAAGGTCGCGACTCACTCGTCCTCCCATGGATTCTGTGTTCTCCGAATCACTGTATTCAATAGCGAAATGGTGCGAGACACTATACTCAGGCAACTTATTACCTCAGACAACTATACTCAGTCAACTTATTATCGCAGACTACTATACTCAGATACTAAACTTACTAACCATAATTAATTTTTTTTCAGTCACATATAATCGCCTTAACCTTTAAAGGCCCAGTGTTGCCTTTACGCAACATACCCAATTTTGAACTCTAAAATTCTTGAGAAAAAGATTCTAATGCCCGTTGATGTTATTAAATCAATTTACAACATATAGCTGGGAACTTGAATGCCTATAAAAAATAAAAATAAATTGATGATTTTCACTTGAGGCCGCACATTTTTAGTTTCGCTTGTACGCTCTAGAATACCATATTTTATTCTATAATTTTGAAAAAAAATTCCTTGTCCATATTATTAGTTCTTAAAAATAATCTGTGTTTGATATTATAGAATTTTATCAATGAGATTTTTTTGCACTTAAAGCCCAGTTTTATCAGTTGGTAACAAACTATTTTTTAGCCATAAACCATACTAAAAACAAAATATGATTTTTAAAGTATTTTCCCCCATGTTTTATTCAAGAAATGAAAGTCAAAAACATTTTAAAATTATTTTTAAAAAAATCGTGCCTTTAAACAGTCAATCTTTATATAAGAAACCTACGTAGAGCCTTTATTATGGAGTATGGCACGGCTGCATATCAGTGTAATATAAAATGATCAAATCGCATTCGATATCCATAATATTCAATTGTAACCGTAAATACTTCATGTCATTTAGATTTCTTTTATGTTATTTTCAGATTTAAAGATTCAAAACACTCTTAAATCGAAATTATATGGCAAGTTTTCAGTATGAACTTTTCCATCTCTTTCGGAAGCAGCTTACAGTCCAGTGGTGTAGCGACGGTCGGAGTGGGGGGAAGGTGAATGTAGATGCCCCGGAGGCATATTTACAAACCCTACCCTGATAGAACTGAGGCAGGAAATCGGAAAATACCATTGGCTACGAGGGGCAGTGACGTCGTTTTCAGCTCTCGCACGTAGCGTACGGCAATCATAACAAAACAAGAGTCGTCCAACTTTTCTCCGTTTTCCCACAGTTGAGCACAGAAAACATTCTTCCGTGGGTTGTAATATTTTTAAAAATGAAATTATTTTTTAAAATATCATAAAAAAATAAAACATCCCACACTGTGAGAAATTATGCTAATGAAAAGTCTAATGATAATAACTTTGTTTGAAGGGTATTAACTAACAGGTTAATGTTGTTAGGTTTTCCTGACGTCATTCCAGTGAAAATAGTTCATTTGATGTTTCAAAGTCAACTAATCTAACTATAATTAATGCGAAATAATAGTAAAATTATCAATTATTATTATTAAGGCCAATAATAATAAAACGAAAAAAACGATAATCGCTAGACTAAATAAAATTGCTACGTAGGTGCGTATCGTAGAACAAAATTCGCTAAGCCCAAGCAGCGTAAACCTAAATTAAACTAATTCAAAGTCCGCATTCAATCGCTTGTTTCGTTATAATTTCCGTACGAGAGCAAAGAACGACGTCATTGGCTCTCGGCGAAGCGAGCCAATCATATTGTCCGATTTCCTGCCTCAGTTCTATCAGGGTAGGGTTTGTAAATATGCGCCCCGGAGACAAATTTTAGAGGCGCCATGGACATAAAACATTAGTGCGTATATGCCACTTTTTAATGCCAAATATGATGAGGAGTAAAAATATAATACTATACCAAGGCCGCCATTTACCCTTGCTAAACCACTCATGACGACTAGGGGCGAAGTAATTATACAGTGAAACCTCTGTACAATGATACTGTCTATAACGATAAACCTGCCTATAACAATATTTTCTGTGGTCCCGACGGTATTCCTATTTATTCAATGTATTTTGAACCTGCCTACAGCGATTATAACTTTTTAGATGCACGTGTCTATAACGATAATTTTACCTTTTTAACATAGAACTACGTTCTTCCCATTGGGGTCTGAGGAAGGAATTTGATTCACACGCCAAAACGCCACAGGAAACGTTGTATGGGAGATCCTCTATATCTCGGTAACTACATATGTTAAAAATATAACTAAAGTCTTATTTTTGAGATAAAGGGTAACAACAGAAGTTACAAAAAAAAAAAAAAAAATTAAAATCGGAAAAGAGTCACGCGAGTCAAGTAGTCCTAAGCCTTTAACATCAGCGGCTGTTTGAAAAAGAGTCCAGTCATTTTTTTTGAAAGCTGGTAAGTACAATCTCGATTTTTTCCCCTTGGAAAAACGACACCCCACCTTCCAGAATATGAGATAACAGGGGAATCGGATTGAGGCGGAAAGGTTAGGATTGGAATGTGAGCAGATGATTGTTGCCTTTGTATCCGGATGGGCACTAACCTAATTCATTCGCAGTTAGTACTTCGGACTGACCACTTTTCTCTTGAAGTTCGTTTTTGATGCGTTAAATCCTTGAATTACGATGGCGTGAAGTAAAACATTGGCATTTGAAGATATTGCGTAAGATATCGTTATTATTATGAAATGAAATTATGCTTACATCTCTCAGTTATGTATACTTTTATTGTTAGTAAAACCATTAACAAAAATTTTCACTTTGAAATTCTTAAGAAAGTTGAAATAATTTAAAGAACTGTATTTTATAAATGCAATGTCAAATCAACGAGTATTTGTAAGGTGAATGAATAAATGCACTAAAATTATTACATTAGTAGAGCTTAAAAACAATCAACTAGAAAAAGTAGAATAAATTCAAAAATAAATTTAACTTCAACTTTAAACAGAAACAAAACATTTAAAAATACAATTTAGACAATAAAATTTATGCAATGTTTAAGTAGCGCGCAATTGCAGCTGCATACAAAAAAAAAGAAAGGATATCAGAATCATTCAAAGAATTAAAAAAAAACTACGATAAACTCTGAGATAATCGAATTAAACAAACAAGGAATCCATTCTAGTCCATTTTATCAAGGGCTAAGGACTTCATTCGAAATGGATTCAAAATATTTGGGGAATTTTTCTGCAAGAAGCTTGCATTACGCCAAATATAGCTTCTCTTAGCCCGAAATATCCCAACAAAAGACAAAGGAGATCACTACTATCTAAAAAGCGTTATTTTAAAAGAAGGAGGAAAGCCAAACACAAACATAAAAACGCTAATAATATTGATTTAAAACATCATTAGCCGTCTGGTTGGCTGAAAAAACCGCCTTCAAAAAAAAAAAAACTTGCCTCACGCTTAGAATAGAGAAAAAAAATGTCCTCACGTTATCACAAATCCATGCGAACTTTCCGCCAAAATAAGAAATCATCCTTTTTTAGAAAAAGAAACACTAGAACCGTGGCGCCATCTATATTCGAAAAGACAAAACAGAAGGAGGAAAAACAGGAATCTTACACAGACCTTTGCTACATGCGATAAACTTGTGATTTATCTATTATGTAACCATTATACTACTCTGGGTAAATATTGTATTAAAGAGATTGATAATTAAATTACATATTAATACGAAATACTTGTTTTATGACATTATCCCGACGTTTTCACGAAAACTCTACGGCGCTGACTCGAACTGCGTCTTTCTTATGTTTTATTTAAAGCAGCTTTTGATTGCGCCATCTGTTGACAGTATATAGAATTACATTTCGCGTATGCGCAGTAAAACATTATTTACTACAAATGCTCATATTTCCCGTATTATTCAATTTTTTAAATTCAAATTTTATTACAATGTTTCTTTTACGTATTGTCAAGTATTCTGTAAGTTTCGTACAATTAGAAAGAAACCTCTGCATGTTATAATAAAAAAACATACGGAGTCTGAAATTTTCAATTTAATACCGATTTTTACTTATATTGTGATAAATATTTTTATAGGCTCACTTTGGGTCCTAGTAATACCCCTTAAGCTCTTTAAAATAACACCAGAATCGACCTCCTAGCTAAACGCGTTTCCACGCTACACTTATTTATAACCTTACATAAAGCTAATTCATAACAATCACGCGCATGCGGCTACACTGGTACGATGACGTCACAGGTAAAAAAAAGCGACAGACTCTTATAGATAGGATCTATCCGTTGTGGGGTCAACCATTCTTTTCACACTATTAGTCTCGTAGTTATTAGCGATTTGAATCTGACGGTATTTTGTCACACAAGAAAGTTCGACTGACTATCACTGTAACGAGCGGAAAGACGTTTTCACGTCAAAATTCCTATAATGTCATATATTGCTTTTCCGTTAAGTCTGGGGGGGGGGATAGAGGGCCGTATAACCCGCCCCTCCCCGACAACATTCTTCATCACTCGTGGAGTTTCACTTAAATAAGCTATCTATCAGTCAAAAATTAATTCGTGCTAAAGGGAGTTCATATTAGCGCATCCCCGATTCGGTTGAAGTACTTAGAAGAATTAAAATGATGAGAATGAGAATTTCAAGATTCCACTTCTTTATAAACTTGGTGTATGCTAGGCTATGTATTTTAGGACACAAAAAATGTCATATAATTTCACTTACTCTTTTGAGTACTCATACGAGGTGATTATAAAAAAAACTTTGACGATATACGACCCCCTAGAGAGCATACCTTTATAGGGAATGGAAAATAATTTTGAATGCAGGTATTATACAGTATGCGCTCAAGAATGATGTGGAAAAGAATCCACCTCTCACAGTTGCAGTGAAAAAATTTCAAAATTTTCAAATGGCAACACCTATTTTTTTCACTGAAACGTGATTCTCACAGTAAAAAACTTAAACTTGAGTTGTAATGGTATTTTTAGGGCAAAAAACGGCGGCGCTAGGCAGAGCCGAAGAAAGTGAAAACAACAACCATGGTATGAAAAAACTTTGCCGATATACGACTCCCTAGCTGACATATTGTTTGATGGAAAGGAATGAAATTTTGAAATGCAGGTATTATAAGGCATACGCTCAAGAATGATGTGAAAAACAATAGCCAAGCTCTCACAATTACGGTTATAGTGACAAAATTTTGAAATTTTCCAATGACAACACCTACTTCTTTCACGGGAACGTGAAGTTCACAGTAAAAAACTTAAAACGGCGTAGGAACGGTATTTTTAGAGTGAAAAGTGGCAGCGTTGGGCAGAGACGAGGGAAAAAAACGAAAATAACCAATAGTAAATAATAGCTAGTTTCACTTTCTTTCTCTCTTCCTAGTGCCACCGTTTTTTACCCTAAAAATACCGTTTGAACACTAGTTTAAGTTTTTTACTGTAAGCATCACGTTTCCGCGAAAAAAGTAAGTATTACTTTTGAAAATTTCGAAATTTTTTCACTGCAACTGTGAGAGCTGGACTATTGTTTTTCACATTATTCTTGAGCGTATGCTTTACAATATCTGCATTCAAAATTGTATTCCATTCCCTATAAAGGTATGCTGGCTAGGGGGGTCGTATATCGGCAAAGTTTTTTTTATAATCACCCTTTATTTAGTCTCGTAGAGTGAATTTGTTCTTTAATTTTACATCAACAACAATAGTTAAAATAACCCGGAACGACAGAAACTTCGAATAACCGAGAATTTTTTAAACATATTTATGAAATTCATTGAAATTAATTTAAAATCTAATCAAAATGGAAACTGATAAGAATTCAAAACTAATTATAATAAATAAATAAAGGACTCACCCTATTTTTAAGAACGGATATACAATAAAAAGCAAACGTTTTTCTCTTTCAGGAACATGCTGTGAAATGGAGACATAAATGGATCAAAACATACGTAAATATATGACATCAAAACACGTTATATAACTAAAATTATTACCAATATCTTCCATCACTGTTCAATACCACTTGAACTACAGATATTGTTATTTTTAGAGAAGCTAAGTTTCAAGTAATAATTTACTTACAATAAATATTAAATAGATTTAACAAATAAGAACGGACAACAACAACAAAAATAAATAAAATTAAAATAAAACCGGGAAAAAATGTATTTTTAACAAAATATTGGAGTACCTTTCAGTGGAACATGAACATTCAACCTATGCGAAGGAAATTCCTTCACAATAAATTCCAAATGTATGAAACGTAAAGGTCGACTTGAAACACCTGCACTTGAAACGCAAGTTTTATGATCAATTAAATGAGTTTAAAACATTCTTTATCTTCGATGCTAGACTGATAGGATAATTTTCTAAACATTGAAGGTGATAAAAGAATCCAAAACTTGAAATAACATAATTTCAGTATTTACGTATTATGCGCGTCTTTGCATGTTGTTCCAAAGGATTAATAATTTAAAATCTCATAATTGCGACCTCATCGGCAGTTGATGAACTCAGCTGTCGCTCTAAAAATAACATAAAAAGCAAAAGAGCTCATCGCAGACAGGTTAAGTTATCAGCTGTTACATCAGCGACAAAAGCAAAGTCTGTTATTGTTTGTTTCTCTGTTTCCCCCACAGTTCATGGATTATCCAAGATTACGCAACTGATTACTTTCTGCAGTGAAAGTCGTAGGAGATAATTTGTGAAGATTAGATTTCCAAAAAGATCAATTGTGGAGGAGATAAAATTTTTGTTTATCTAGAGCGGAAATTTGTATACAAAAGGTACATTCTTTACACGTAATCACAAATACAGTCAAGCTTGGATAATTCGAAATTGAAGGGACCAGAGAAAAAATTCGAATTGCATATATTTTCTCAAACAGAAGAAACCAGCGGGAGTGGCCTCCCCTAAACTTTCTCGTATACTTCCCCAAAAAGGTGCTGTTTCTCCTCCCACCGCGTGGATAAATTAGAAGACCACATACCAAATTTCAATTATCTAATGATATCTATGAATATCTACTAAAAGATTTGCACACATCTAAGCAGCCTTTTAGCTTGCCAGCAATATCTCCGATCTGATTGTTACAAATTTACTACCGATAGTTGTAGTTGAAAATATCGTGCACATTGGCAGAGTGCTTAAGAAATTAAAAAAGCATGAAAAACAGAACTGATGAATCAATTGACACTAATTTTGGTTTGTTACTTTATAACTTTACTTTTAACAACTACTCTCGTTCTGTCAGAGTAAAAATAATGCAAAATCCACTCAGAAAAAAATGCATTACGAAATATACAAAATAAAACTAACCGCAATCAAATATGCAACTCTTATTGAGAAAATGTTTCGGCGTGAAAGAAAAATTAAAAGAAAACACTCCATAATTAATACACTTTTATTCGAGAAGAATTTGGCAGTGAGCCAAGATGACCGTATTACGGGAACAGCAGTAACCAGTACGCATGCGCGTGGAGATAACGGATACTCTTCAAAAGTAAATTATACGGACCGACAGACAGTCAACCCTTTGATGGATTTGGCCCAAAATTTTGTACGGACCTACATTCATGATGATAAAACTGTGTATAAAATTTTATCCATCTGGCTTTTCAAGTTTTTGAGTTATAGCGTTCGCATGACCTCGAACATACAGACACACTTCCCGTTGACGATTTTGTCCAAAATTTGATAGAAACCTACAAATTATGTTGAAAGACCACATACCAAATTTCATCCCCGTAGCTCTCATAGTTTTCGAGTTATCGTGTTCACAGACATAATTCCAAAATTGTGTTTCTTCGGACTCAGGGAGGTCTAAAACGTGGAGATTCGTCAAAATCTCGAGTTCGAATTTTTTGACGATTACAATACTTTCTTTTTGTATACTTTGTATACGAGAATGTAGAAAAAGCTTCGATCTTTCAAACCGCTGTGAAATAGATTCTCCTGCCGAAGGGGTGTGACCAAGTCTTTTCTCGGAAAATGCAGACAGGCTTTGGTTGACTAATCAATATTGAATGCAGTAGGGAGGGGAGAGGATAACAATAGAGTGTGGACGGAAAAATCCTCGGAAATCCCCAAATAGTGGCATTCTAACCCTCGCTTTTCTTTTCCTTCAAAAGACCGTTAAATTAAATAATGCACCTCAGCTGAGAAAAGACTCAGGAACAATTTTTACTGTAATATTTTAAGGGCAATCGTACTAGAAATTCGAATTATCCACGATTTTTTTAACATTATTTTAATACGGAATTCTAGGGAACCGGGCAAAAATTTCGAATTATCCATAATTTCGAATTAAACAAGTTCGAATTATCCAGAATTGACTGTAATACTCAAAATGTATCTAGATCAAGGGTTCTGAAAACTTTTCCATTCGCGATCCTTTTTCAAGAGAAATCAGCGGGAACGTTCTCCATTCTACTTTCTTGTATACTTTTCCACAATATGGCTTTTGTATTTGCACTAATGGACAAAACTATTGCAAGATTGGTAAAAAGAGAAACATTTGAAGTTAATTTGAATACAGTGGTTTACAATCAGTTGTGGAGAATCGTGGGACGTACAACACTCACATTTTTCAGTGAAGATTTTGTCACGAGGGCATTTAGGGACTATTTAGAAACTGATGAAGACGAAAAGGGATTTCGTCTTACCCCACTTCATAGAAAGCTTATAATGATTTGAAACTTTCATCACTGGTTTTGTTTCCTACGCACATTTTCTACATGCATTATCGTAAAAATCAGCGGGAGTGGCCTCCCCGAAACTTTCACGCATACGACCAGTAATGTGGGGTGGGTAAACACCCAGTGGATAGGTAAATATTTTTGGAGTATATACCCGGGTATTTACCCAAGACCTGGGTATTTTTGGGGAAAAAAATTATGAATGGTGATTTACAATGAAACATCTAAAATTTATGTATCCCCAAAAAATTGATATTTTGCAAAAAAAAGTGTAATTGACCCGCATTCCGCACTGAGTTCCGCACAACTAATAAGTTTTTATTTAACGTTTCTGAGTACGAAATTTTATTACAGATATCACATAAGATTTCATCACACCTCTGGTTAATCAAGGTCGTCCATCTGGAGAATGTCAGAACGAAGTTTCAATTTAGGGGTATTGCCATAATTTCCGTTTGCCGCTCGCTACTATTTCCTTCGTAGACCGCGCCAACGCGAAACGAAATCATACTGTAAACAACCGCTTGGAGGCAGATTACTGTCGCCAATACACAATAGCAATTTGAACCGAATGTGCAATTTTTTTTTTTGGGCGCCTTCTTTTAACTGATTTACACAAAAATTGGAGACAAATCTACAGTTAGGGTTTCAAGACTACATACGAAATATCATTTACTAAGTCGTTTCTTTTAGAAGATATTGTCTTCAGAAGTATGCGATTATACACAGGGCCGTACTGAGGGGGTGGCGAGATTGGCCCCCGCCAATGGTGCAGGCAGAACGGGGGTGCAAAAATGACAATTTGAAAAACTTAGTTTAAGAGTTAGATTCGTACGATCTGCTGTGCAAAAAAAATGAGAATAAGTCTTCAGTGGCTCACTAAACATTACGGGAGTGACTATTTGTTTTGTCCAGTGGTTACGTTGCCAGCTTGTCTGGTTGTGACCCCCTTACAGAGAGAGAGAGAAAGGGCCTTCGCTTTTTCTTGGAATTTAGATTTTTCTTGGATTTTATCTTGTTTACTATATTGTAGAGATGATAAAGCGGCCTCGTTCTTGTTGGACGAGTGGTCCTTTAGTGGCAAGTAATACGAAGGAAATGTTGCATTTCTGTTTTTGTTTCATCAGAGAGTGGGCGCATAAAGAAATACTTGGACATTTCCGTTCTTTTCTAAGGAGATAAATTAGTTTTAAAGAAGTGAGCTCAAATTATTTCTGTATTTTTAAATTGCTTTTGTTGTATTAAATACTAGCCGCCTTCTACTGCCAGCTGATTCGCCTGTTTTATTAATTATATATTATTTATTCCAACCAATTTTAAAAACATCAACTGATTTAATTTCCGCAAGCTAATTTTAACTAAATTTTAAGGCAATATGTTTTGCATTTAATAAAATTATTGATTTTTATTGTTACTTTCAGTTTTTAAAAAAGTCTTAGGCCGAAAGGCTCTTTAATATCATTAAACTCAATGAAAATTAATTTTTATTTCGATCATGCATAATTCAGATTTGAATTAATTTATTACACTTTATTTATCTAACTATAACTTGAATGTTTTGCCTAATTATCACAAATAAATAGATGGTATGTTTTCCACTGAAGATTTTCTGCTCTAAGTGAAAAAATGAATTTTAAATCATAGCTAAAAAGAAAATCTATCAAAATAATATAGTAAATCTATTTAAAAAAATTAAATTTATTTCAAGTAGCAAAGAATTAACAAAAAATTAGACTGAAAAAACTGGAAAAGCAACGAAAATGGCAGCATTTCACTACAACAAAAGAAGGTTTTATATTGTAATAATCAAAATAAATTTTTATATCACGTTTTTTAACATAAGAGAAACATTGAATTAAACATTAAGAGAAAAATTAAATTAAACATTAAGAGAAATATTAAATTAAAGATTTGATGAATCAGTGACATTGGTTTGACTTTCAATCCACCATTGTTGTAAATTATTCATAAAAATATTTTTTTTTAAATTTCAAATTCAGACATGACACAGGCTTGGAACAAAAAAAGCTGAACTTCATAAATACGGAATCGTATCAAACGTAAATACCGAGAGGTAAAATAAGTATGATTAATTGGACAATAAATGAATAAATTTATACAAAAAGTGCTCAAGATATTAAAAATATTGTAGAATTATTATTTAAAAGAAAATTAATGGGTGAAAAATGAGTTACGTATAGAAGTTTTGTTAAAATAAAAACTATGGAAAAAATTCTCACTAAAAAATATGGCCATGTAAAAACTCTTTTTGATTATACATAATTATTCAGACTTTTGTTTCTCATTTTTGAGCTAACAGTTCAAGTTTTCTTTTATGCTCCAGTCTGCTATTTTCCTCAGTTTTCTAAATTTTGCTCTCTTTCTTTGATTTTTTTTCCATTTTTTCCTCATAGCTATTTTTGTACTATCAAGTTCCTTCTAGTTACTATCAATGGCATCACGCAAAAAATCTTTTTTTCTAAAATATTCAAAAGCGCACTGCTTTTTGCTCATCATTTTGTATTAAACACTCTAGATTGAAGAATATGTTTTCAATATACATTCTTCCTGATCTTTTATCTATCAAATCAGACATTATTTTGAATGTGCACATGGCGCACAATTTTTGTTTGCGTGAGCGACCCCCCCCCCCAACACATTAACAAAAATTTTAATGCAAATTTGCATCGATCTCAAGAATGATTAAATTCAATGCCGAAAAAGCGGAAATCCGCGTTTCCGCGGAAAAGTGTCATGTCTGCAAATTTAAAAAAAATTACACGACAACTAGACTTATCATTTGAAAGATAATATTTTTTGAGATATAACACGGTGTAGAAATTATTTTTAAATGATAATATTTCCGGTTTTTATCGCTGACCCCCCCCCCCCCCCAAAAAAAAAATTCTTAAGTTTTAATTAATTAAAGTTTTAAAAAACTCACTGAGGTGTACTTTGCCACCCTTCATAGTAGGTTTGTACCAAATTTGACAACTCGAGGCTCAACGGTCTGTTTTGTAGAACACCAACAGACGGTCACCTATGCATACATGCGCTATTTAGTAAAATATATGCGCTTTTAGTATGCATACAAAATTATGATTACAAGCAAAGTATAAAATTAACTTTGTAGTATTTCGTGTTTATTGCATAAAAATCTAATGCAACTATTCTACACCAAATTCATGATCTTCTTGATTTTACTTGTCTTGATAATTGTAACTGATTTAACCATAAAATTTTACTTTCCAATAATGTATAGAAAGATGAATGTTATTTGTCTTTTTAAAAAATTGACATTTTTGCTTGATATTGATGAAATTTGGCGCATATGCTCTTCAGAACAAGAGTAGAATCACTATCAACTTTTCAGAGCTCAAAAGATGATTAAAATTACAATTAATAAAAAAGTAGGTAAGATTTTGCTGTCTTTTCGCCGTATTTTCCAAATATATCATCTAAAAAAATGATTTTTTGCGTCATTTTAAAATTAAAAAAATATCTTTTTAATGATACCAATTTAATAACTGTACATTTTTTTTCTTTAATTTAAAGAAATTAGAAAAATGTACCATTTGAAACAATACTTTTCAATTTTAAAATGACAAACTAATTTCCTTATTTTTATATAATCGCATATTTAATCACATGATCCCAGCATTGCGAAGTTCGCGGATGAGAAGCTGCCGGATAAGTAAGCAGGTTCTCGCTCCCTTGGTGGATACAGTAATGGTGCTGCTCTTAGGGCCCATCTCCGATGACGGGTCGTATCCCGGTAAAATGGGGGATCGTCACATGTGCCGCTCGCAATGGGGGCTATTACGTGGGGACCACAGTGCCCATGAAATCGTGGCGGCCAGTCATGACGAAAATTAACAATTACTCAATTACTAGATATTAATGTACTTTCTCCTTTTTCTAACTCCGTAAATAGGCTTTCGAACTCGTACCATTTTCTTTTTTCAAACGAACCTGATGAAACGAAATTCTAGAATATTCTTATATTTTGTGTTTTCCGCCATTACCAAAATCACTTTAGAGTACCCCTAACTAACCCCCGAGGGTGCGCGTACCACAGGTTGGGAATCTCTGATCTAGAAAAAGTCATTTGATATTAATAAAATTTGAATTCAGCTCATATATACTCAACTCTTAAGTTCAGCTCTTATTTCTTTTATTTCTAACTAGCCGCCTTTCGACGACCAGCTGGTTCGCCCGTTTAAATTGTCTTTTATTTTTGCATTTTATATTAATTATTGCGTCACCCGTCGCAGTTTCAGCCACGATAACTCAGCAAAGATGAACAAAAAAACTGAATATTTTATTGTATTTGACTGATAGTAAAATATTTAAAGACGTAAATTTTAAAATGCCACCGGTATAATTCTATATGGTACATCGCAGCTAACGAAACTTACAAACTGAGTTTCAAACAGCTTTCACTCAATTCATCTATCACTCATCGGTAGAATGATTAACGCTGAATAGGGTCGTGAAAGCCGAACATGCTGGAGGCCCGTGTGAACCAGTGGGTACAAAAAGTGAGGCGGCAAAAAATTCATAGAAATCTAAAAGTCCCGGGAGTATAGAAGGTAGACAATAAAATTTAAAAATTAGTTAGTTTTCCCGAACACTATTGCCTTTTTGTAATTCCTAGTTTTAGGCTGTAATTTCTAGTTTCTAATATCAAATTTGATGAATTATCACTTGAGGAAATTCAAGTTTGGCGGCAGTACTATACTCATAAGCCTAACCAAAATTTTAACAAAAAAATCACGTTTAATTCATGCCTCATAATTTTAAAATGACAGGAAAGCATGAGATTAAATGCTTGAAGAAAGGACGAAACTCATTTCAGTTTACCTCACACACAATAAAAACAAACAAACCTGAAATCAAATATCTGTTGCCACGCTTTATAAAAATATTACTTTGAAGCAGGTGTCTAAAAAATATTTCAGAAATGCAGTGAATAGTAAAGTGAAACAATTTATATTATCACAACCGTAACAATTGCAAAAGCGCGTGAATAAAAGATTTGCTGAAATAATGAGATTGTTTGAATTTTATTTACAACAATAAAAACATTGCTGCAATTCATGTTTTAAAACATTTTGAAACAATTAAAATTGAACAAACTGTTGCATGGAAATAAGATCGGTGTCATTGAAAAGCCAATTTTTTTTTATCTTTAAGATGATTGAAAAATGGGGTTTTTGTGCGATAATAGGATCCGAAGTTATTCTAGAAAAACGTGAAAATTTAAAGCAATTTTTAAATAATTTAAATTCTAGTTAAAATTTCGAAAAATCTTTCTTAGTGAGAACCTACTCCCCAAGAAGCAATCGCCTGCAAAATTTCAAGTTTTTAGTCCCAGTGGTTTGGGAGATTTCGTGATGAGTGAGTGAGTCGTGGTATTTGCCTTTTATATATAAAGATTAGTAATTTATGTACTATACACTATAAATAGTGCGAAACAAATAAATTCTTTTCTTTATTATGCATCACACAAAAGTCAATGTTTAATAGCTACAATAAGCAATAAGATTATAGATTTTGTTCTATTTTCTGTCTTTTAGAAAATATGTGCATATTGTAATTTATTTGATGATACATTTATTTTGTTGTGTACAGTATTTTTCATGAATATAGTTCATTAAAGTATTCTTTAAGAATATGTCATTTTTATTAAACCTATTTAATAAATCATACAATATGCTGAATTTGTGTATGAAAATATTTGCAGGAATGTAGTTTTGTCCGGGTAGAGGTTTTATAGAAGAGATGAAAAATTAGTGAAAATGTGTCACGTAAGGGGGGGGGGGCGCAACTTTTCCAGTTCCGCCAAGGGCGCAGGATCACCTCGGTACGGCCCTGATTATACAGACCGACCAAGTCAACCTTTTGACGGATTTGGCCCAAAATTTGATACGGACCTACATTCATGACGATAAAACTGTGTACCAAATTTTATCCATCTAGCTATTCAAGTTTTTGATTACAGTGTTCGCATGACCGCGGACAGACAGACAGGCAGACTTCCCGCAGACGGATTTTGTCCAAAATTTGATAGAAACCTACAAATTATGTTTATAGACCACATACCAAATTTCATACCCGTAGCTCTAATAGTTTTCGAGTTATCGTGTTCAAAGACACACAGACAGACATTATTCCAAAATTGTGTTTTTCGGACTCGGGGAGGTCTAAAACGTGGAGGTCGTCAAAATCTCGAGTTCGAAAATTTTGTCGATTACAATACTTCCTCTTTATATACGATAAAGTAAAAAGAATGTGTATTCGGGAAGACAAAAGTTTTAAAAAAATTCCAAATATTTCCTCATGAGTTTTGTTTCCAACATACAGAGTTTCCAACCAAATCATACGAAACTTACAGAATACATGCCAATCTAATTGCAAAGCATTATATTCAAATTTTAAGTAAATAGCGTGAATTTTTGTTTATGTCAATTTTTAAAAAACACAATGAAGAGCGGGGCGAAATAATATTACCATGCCCTGGGCTCCATTCACTTTTGCTAAGCAAGAAAATCACATTATGCCCCAATTCCACTTATCCTCACTATGCCACTAGATACTGAGCAGATTACGGAGAGAGGGGGCTCTATCACGATTCTACCGGCAATTATTCGCACTGAATAGTTCTCGCTCGCGAGCACTCAAATACAGCGAGAAAATAGTCGTAACCTTCAATTTAGATCTATCACCAACGCCGAGTGAAACCAAAGGGAGTAATTTCTCACCGTTTCCGCGAGTACGAGAAGTGGAAACGATCCAGCAATCAAAAGAGAGCACTCTTTCCGATTTCGAAGCATAAACAAACAAATCGACTGTCGAGTCGGCCTGTGAAGTATATTGTTTTAATGAAAACTACACTACTTACTTTTGTTCAAATGGCTGCAGTCATACAGTTTTTACAGCATAATAAAACATATAATTTGTTAGATAAGTGAAGACTTTGTGCACTGTTCGCAGACAAATCTTTGATATTTCTCGAATATAAATTTTTCTTCTTATTGAATCGTGTTTTTACACTTTATGTCATTGTTTTATCTGCTTATTTCTCGAATATGATATGCATAGAATGAATTGACTCTTTATATGAATGTGCTTTATTATGCAATAAAATATGTTTTGGTTTTTTTTAATGTTTATTTTCAATACATCTATAATCACTGTATCATTTTGCATCTAATAAAGACAAATACACTCCAGAGAATACTTCACGTATAAAACATCAAAATAACATTTTTGAATATTGCTTACAGTTGTTTTTCATGAAATCATAGGTAAATAAATACTCTTATCAATGAAATATGATGTAATCAATAAGTGTTTAAGCAAGGAACCCTTCTTGCGCAAGAGCTAACATCAAAACTAGAGCCATCATTTAAAGTATCGCGAAACAAACAACACAACCTTCTCACTAGCGAAAAGTGCTTTCAGCGTGGTGAGAAAAAACGGTTGAAACTGGCTTGGGATTTCGGTACCCAAACGATTTCGATAGCTTCGTGTAACGGATTTAGATGATATCGCGAAATGTGACGTAACGAGTGGGAGAACGGGTCATTTTCTCGCAACAGAATGATTGTCGGTAGAATTGTGATAGATCCCAGGGAGTTACCTATTTTAACCCTTTGTGCTCGGGAGTAGACTCTCAGCCACCATTCCAGACGGTGCATCATTTCGGCGTTTCTTGATTTCGATGGTTAAAAAACTACCTACAAAGTTGTGAGAAGTTGTAGAATAATTGTTCAGGAAAAATGAACAGTTATAATTAATAAAATCTAACAGATTATTAATTTTTTTTCTTAAATTAATGAAAAATTAATTAAACCCCCTTTGCATTATCCAGAATGGCGGATATGCAGCATATTCTAATAAATACAAAAACGAACAATAGAAAATTAAAAAACACTAAAAAAGAAAAAAAAACTAGAAAAAAATATGAAACAGAAGAAGTAATCAACGATGATAACAATACACCTTTTTGCGCGCCAAACGCAGCAGCATCCAGTGATTGCATCATACATTTTACTACATTTTTTGGGTTCTCATCTAATTTTTCCATTTTGATTGTTTTTCTTTTGTTTTATAGTTTTTTCTTTTATGTGTTTTTGGCTATTTTATTATTGGGGAATTTTTGTTGTTTAATTCTTTAGTGATGGGTTGGTTAGTTGTAGTAAAATGTATGATGGATGCTGCTGCGTTTGGCGCGCAAGAAGGTGTATTGTTATCATCGTTGATTACTTCTTCTGTTTCATATTTTTTTCTTTTTTAGTATTTTTAATTTTCTATTGTTTTTAACATTTTTTAATTTTCTATTGTCAGGAAGAATGAACTTAGACAAACGTATTTTTTACGTTCCGAAGCGATAATATGAGCTCTTGTAAATCAGTGAATAATTACGCATCTAATTACTTTTCCCAGTGCAAAGGATTAACTTCCAGTGCAGGTTCCTTTTGCGTGCAGTGGCGAAGCGACTGGGAGGCAAGGGGCGTATGGACGCAATGGGCGCGAGTATTAGAGGATTATGGAAGCAAAATATATGTGTATTTGTCACTTTTATAAGCTAAATGTGATGGGGGGGCGAAAAAAATAATATTATGCCCCAGACGCCTCTTACCCTCGCTACGCCACTGCCGATCATTCTGGTGAATAATATCGTCGTCACATAAATGCAGACCTAGCCAGTCAATCAGTTGATGGTTTGCTCCAAAATATGACGCAGATCTATAATTTTGGTGATAAAACCAACATTTCGTCTATATAACCTGTTGCGTCTGTGAGTCATCACGTTCTCATTCACGCAGACAAAAAGACACACTTCCCGCTGGAGGATTTTACTCAAAATTCAATAAAAATCCAAACTTTTGTTGTAAAGACTACATACCAAATTTCACTCTTTTAGCGTATCCCATTTTCGAGTTACCTTGTTTAGAGACAGACATATTCCGAAAAATGAATTTTTCGGACTCGGGGAGGTTTGAAACATCTAAATTCATTAAAATCTCGAGATCGAATTGTTTGACAATTGCACCATTTTGTCTTTGAATAGTTCGTGTGCGAGAAAGTAAAAACCTCTCACGACCCCAATTTCGCACACGCACGCACGCAAGCACACGCACACACACACACAAACTTGCCGTAACGCCCGAAACTGGGGAAAAAGCTCTTGAAATTACGCCTTATAATTAATGATAAAATGCTATCTACACTAGAGGCTCTAAACTTTTTAATATTTGTTGCCTAATTTTCCATATTGATTTTAATCGAATTCCCTCCTAATGGTTCTTTTATGAATATAGCTTTTATAAACCTATGGATTTTGGAATTCTAAGTAATAACTTTACTAGTAGTTCAGTGAACAGCAGACCTCGAGAAAAAAACAACAACTAAGATCTATTTTTTTTTTTTATCGCAGGCTTTAAAGGGTTAGACATTTTATTCGGAATGCAGAGTATTTACACAAGTCTTTGCTTTTAACAGTATTCAGAAAATGATAGTTAAATGCCTGCTTTTTATCAGCATTAACTAAATTACAATTAAGCGTTATATGCTATTATCGGTGTTTTTGGAGACATTATGAGGAGTTCTAGTTGGCTAGGATCATTAAAAAAGGTGAACATTATATGAAACAGAATCATTAAAATGACCACCATCTTGAAACGGAATAAAAATTAATATAAATCCCTACGTCGTTTTCACTGATTTCAAGGAACATTCATGCCCAATTCGAAGAAAATCAAACAAACGTATGGTCGTGACTGCGTAAGAAACATATTTACAGACAGACGAAATGTGTACGGCCGAGTTAAAATAGGATTCGCTTCGTTCGGTCAAAAATTAATGTTTTTGATTCACTGGTATTGTATAACAACGGATTCCGAAACCCTCCGCGCTTCTGCGCATGCGCCAGTTGGAATTATTTTCATCAAAATAGGGGAAAAGTGAAGAATGGAAGGCGCGATGTTTACATTCTACTGAGCGTGATCTAACAAAGAACTCCGGAAATGAGCTCATCTGACTTACTGCCCGACACCGCTTTCCGGTGTAAAATCGTCAAAAAGTGCTAGTCTCGGGATATCTGGTTTCATAGTATGCATTTATTTGTTTTTGAATGCAATAAACCTCTTCAGTATGTCGCTGGTTCGTAAGCTAGTTTGTCTTGCTCCCGATACATTCCTCTTCATTTCAATGTTAAAAATACACTATATAATCAAAAGTATCCGGACACTTTCGGATTTGCCCATTTTTTCGTATTTCTACAGAAAGACTGGATGAAACACCCATGATGCTAGCACATTGTCATAAATTTTGGAAGTTTCGTATTGTTTAGTTGAAAACTCTGTATGTTATACGGAAAATCATGCGGAAAAATACGGGATTAATAAAAAAAACACCTATATCTCTCTGAATACACATGCTGTTTTTACGAAAATGCATGTACGTTTTTCTCGTAGCAAACAAATCCATTGATGGAAGTTGCAATTCATAATCAGCTTTCTGTGAAATGGGGAGAGACCAAATCCTCTTCATCAATTTCAGGTCGGTCCTCTGAAGGTCCTCATGACCGAATCTTCACTGTAAAATGTGAATTCGCACATATTATTCACATGATCGAAGTTCAAGAGCAGTTCGTTCATTATTTCTGGAGAAATTTGAAAAAAAATGTGCAAATCCAAGAGAGCCCGAATACTGTTGCGTACTCGCGCCGTATAAAATAGAAATAAGATATTGTATAGCAGTTCGGAAACCCTCCGCGCTTTTGCGCATGCGCCGGGCTGAGTTATTTTCATCAAAATAGGGGGAAAGTGCAGAATGGAAGGGCGATGTTTACATTTTACTGAGCGTGATCTAACAAAGAACTCCGGAAATGCTCTCAAATGATTGACTGCCTGACACCCCTTCGGTGTAATATCGTCCAAAAGTGGTAGTTTCGGAATCAGTTGCTGAAAAAATATAACATGAAAACTTTATTTTCTTCAAGAAATATTTTTCGTCTCACGCCATATTCTATCAAAACTGAATTCATATAAATTTTGTTGCCAGATGACACTTAAAGTTATAGCATAATTAAAGATTAAAATAACAGAGAGTTAACTAGCTCATAACAGATACTTGTGATTTTTATACTGTGTGTTTATAACATCTCAAGTATTGATAGCGCATCGTCTTCAAATGGCGATGCATTAAAAACGGTTAATAGATGCAGAGTGCATGCGTGTCTATTAGATATTGCGACTAACGGAGTGTTAAAAAGTAGATTTACGCCGGTAGTATACGGCTAGTCTACTCCATTTTAAACCAAGATTCGACGGTACGGTAGAACTTCGCTTATACGGACCTCTATTAACCGAGCCGGTGCCAGAAAATCGAACCGTGTTTTTCATTTTTTTAAAATAAAGTCAACGAATTTTTCAAAAATTTGAGTCAAAGTTTGCATTGGAGCCGATTTTCACGTTTTAAGGTATGTAAACAGTCGTTATCGGGAGGTGATCTTTTACAACACAAGAATTTATAGAAAAATAAATAAATACACAGTTCTATTCTTCAGCACTTCAACACTGATGCGAGTTAATTCCATGCATTTTCAGGAAAAAATGGCGCTGTAAACGTGTAGGAAAGTTTCTTGATAATGAGCGGGGGAAAATATTATTTGAAGAACATCCTTAAAAAATTATTTTGAAAATGCCGTGGAAACAGAGAAAATCATTAACATTCGCGAATCCTCTGATCAAAAATGTTTTTAAAAATACATTAGACGTTTGATAACTAATAAGAATTTGTTAAAATGTTAACACGTGTAGTATCTGTCGAATTATTTCTAAAATTTCATGAAAACAATTTGGGAAAACCTTGTCGAAAAAAAGAGAATTTATAATTTAGTCTGTACTGACTGAGTTTTCGATTATCCGAGTTGATTCCTGTCCCAATCGCATTGGATAATTACGGTTTTACTGTTTGTAGTTTTGGAAGGAATCTTCTGGGCGATATACTAAAGGGATATTATCATATAACTTTTCTTATTTTGGCTTCAATGAATGCTTATGAAAGATTAAAAAAATGAATTAAACTGTATACACACATGTAAGAATACAAAAAAAAAATCAACTCAATCATCCACAAATGCATTGAATTTTGTTATGGAAATAACCGGAAGCTGAAGAATTTCTTTCAAAATAATATGCATGAACTTTCCTTAAAACACAAATCATCATTTTTTCACACCGACAAAATTTAATTCTTTCCTAATAAAATCGAACACTAAAACTTGCAAAATAATACCGCCAAGACACAGAACTAAACTTAAAACAATAAACAAAAATAACCAAAGAAAAATATGGCAAAATTTTAATACATAAATACTTCATGACAAAGTACATATATAATAGTCATACAATTTTTTTAGAAAGAACATATTTTAAGAAGCTTTCTGAAACTTTCATATTTCATATGATGCAATAGGGAAAAGTACAACAATGTTTCATGATTTTTTTCATGAATTTGTTAGCGAAGTAGTACCAGCAACAAAATAATTTATTATAATAGTAGCAAGTATAGAGTGTGAAATGATATTTTTCACATAAATTTTGCAATGTAATCAAGCGGTACCCACGTGGGAAAACAAAACTCTTCAAGAAAATAATATGGAGGAAAACACGTGATTATACAGTTGCCCTAGTAACATTTTCTTAGCGGGAAAATTACAGAATAATAATTTGAGAAGCACATTAAAATTCAGATTGTTAGCTTTTAGTATTATCATGAAAACGATGGAAGTGAAACCTACCTTTTTAGATGCATCTTTTACTTTGACGAAAAGAAGCCATTTTGAAACACATGCGGTAACCGAGAGTTCTAAAATCAAAGTAAACAACACGCAGCTTGCAAGATTGTATCTGAACAACGTACCGGTTTTCACGAGGGTATTAAGTTACACAAGAAGATACTCAAACAAATGAATATTTGTTTCTTTATGAAATTTCATTATGCAACCGGATGTAGGCTCAAGCATTAATAGAAAACAAAAAGCTTTTTTCATTTGTGCGTCTTTTTACAGCAACGACCTTCAACCATTCTAGTGCTTTAACCATTCCCTCTTTCAGAAATCACACCCCGCCTATTGAAAGCTTCTTTTTTTCCCCTCTGGAGGGACTTAGAATGACGTCAGTGTTGCCATCTGTCGCATGCTCTGGGGGTCACAGGGAATTTATTTAGTTTCTTTATTCACAAAACCTTGCTCTGTTTTCTGTCACATTAGAAAGTGGATGGAGCTGTTTGCGAGCAGTTTTTGTGATCTGATTGACAAATACCATTATTACATGCATCGACTCTGCCTTTTTCTTTCTTATTACAAAAGAGTTACGACTTTTTTAAAAGATAAAAATGTCATCTCTTTGTTCCAGTCCTTAGCAGATTCATAACTTTTTCATTCATCTATTTTAATAAAAATTGTTCCAATTAACATTTGTGTGAACGTTTTTCACTGTGATAAAACTAATATTCCTGTGTGAAACTGATATTACTTTTATAAGCAAGCCTTTAATGATTAGAGACAGGAAATAAATCTAGGAGATGTTAAAGCAATTTAAAGGGGGCGGGAAAATGCCTCGTCATGTTGAAATTACTTTTCATTCTAATACCAACATCTCTATGTTTACCTGTTAAATTAACGGAGAATAATAATTCTCACAAATGGAATAGTTTAACTTAGCTATGTTTACGTCTCGGTTTGAAGCAACACGAAGACTATTTTGGGAAGGGCTTCTTAATTCTGAGCTGTGGTCACATGAAGAGGACGACACCTGACTCGGCACCGTCCTCTCCAAGAGTGGCATAAGAGTTTGTCCGACGGGCGGGGGCAATACCTATTGTACGGGGGGATAAGTGTAATTAAATTGGTCTCCATTTTTCGCCAGATCTTTATTTTGCAACTAGTTAAATACCCCGTAAAAAATCGTTCCCCGATGGGGGAGGGGGGCACAGCAACCCTGACATAGGGTTCATGTCACCCCCCCGGTCCCTCCACTGGCGCCACCCCCTGGTTCTCTCAATGCTTCCGCTCCGCACATGCGGGAAGGGGTTTGGCTCACGATTCCTTTTCAGCGCCAGGCGGCATGACGGCGGATTATTAGTGTAATCGGGGTTCGAACCTAGAATCCTCCGGCCCCGAAACCAGGGCCTTGCCACTAAGCCACCAGAGTTTTAAATCTTACAAATAAGCAAAAATGTAAGCAAAGCATAATGTTTTATAAACATTTTGTATTGAAACTTTCTTTACAGATACATAAAAATATCTTATAAAACCTTCATGCTCTATTTTCTTACATTATATAGAAAATATTGTAATTTTTTTTTCTCAAGATTTTGATGAATCTTGGAGTGTTTGAAAAAAAAAGCATTTTTAGATTAATGTGTCTGCGTATGTATGTCTGTCTACGAGTATGTGGATATTATAATATAAATTTTTTTAAAGGAGATTTGAACCTCTAGTCCGGAGCATCACTGCATGAAAATATTTTAAGCTTGATTCGCATATCTTAATTTCATATTCAAAATTTACTGTCAATTATATAGTGGTACTAACGTGCATACAAAAAAGGTATTATATATCGTCGCAACGCGAGCGTGTATGATTGCAGTAACTGAAAAAATTTAAGTATTGTAAAATAAACTTCAATTTATTAAAATTAGAGAAAAAAATTATGCAGGTATCACCAGAAACCTAATTGTTTCATTTTAAAGAAGTTAAAATTTCGATTAATTTTTAATTAATTTTTTAATTTTAAAAATCCTTTCTTAAGCTCAGGGGTGGAGCCAGGGGGGACCGGGGGAGGGGGCTAAAAATTTTTATATCCCGTCGGGGAAAATTTTTGTACGGGGTATTCAACCGTTGTTGATAAATAATAATCTGAAGAAAATTTGAGACCAATTTCATTACATTCGTCCCCCTATACAGCAGGTCGTGGCCTCCTGTCGGGGAGACCGTGCCCGCCCCTCGTCGGGCAAACTCTAGAGCCATTCCTATTTAAGCTCGGCATTCATCTCTACTCCATTCCATTTGTCCCAAGACTGGTTTTTTCTATCCATTCAAGTCGAAAATGAGGCACGTCATTCACGGATGTTCCAAAGTTTGTTCTGAGACAAGGTTCAAAGTCGCAGAATTCTACCCACCCACCCTCCTCTTGATTTCGAGATTCATTCCTACCCTCCACGCGAGGTCTCAATGTAGGCAGATCCTTGGTTTTACCGCTACCCTCGCATCGAGGCACCAAATTTGAATCGGGGCATGAGGTATTGGAATTGCCATTCCGCTATGCCAATTTCCTTCGGTTTGTAAAACTGACGATTGCTTTTCCTTCCCGTGTTCCAAAAATTCCATTTTGGAAGAGATGTGAATGGCCTGCTTTAGTTAACCCCTACTACCCAAGAAGTAATTACGTGCCAAATTTGATAGGTCAATGTCCAACGGACTTCCATGTAGAGTTTTTTGGGCGATTTTTTCGTCACGCACATAGCATATCGCAATTCACAGATCGCATGCTAGCCAATAAATATTATCATGTTAGCCCTTAAAAGACCGAATTTTTAAAAATTGATTTAAGAATGTTTTTTGGATTTCATTTCTTACAAAAAACATGGAAAAATACTTTTAAAAAATCCCTTTTTTTGTGGAAAAATACTTTTAAAAAATCCCTTTTTTTGTTTTAAGTATGGTTTACGGCTAAAAAACGGTTTGTTACCAATCGGTAATACTGAGCAGTAGTTGAGAAAAAAAAAATTCCGTGATGAAATTCTATAACATTAAAAACAGATGAATTTTAATAACTAATAGTACGGATAAGGAATTTCCTTCAAAATTATAGAATAAAATAGGGTGTTCTCAAGTGTACAGGCAAAGCAAAAAGGATGCAGCCTCAAGGGGAAAACATCAATTTATTTTTATTTTTTCAGCAGCACTCAGGCTGCCATCCATATATTGTAAACTGATTTAATAACATTTTCAGAATGTATCCTATGAGTCAGTGGCGAATCCAGGGGAGGGGCTATCGGGCTGCAGCCCCCCCCATCCCAGATCTAAGCCAAAAATCTTGATTTAATTTAAAATCACTACAACTGTTTGATCTTAATTTTCATTTTAAAAAAATAGTAATAAAATCGTGACAACATTGCTTTCTGACTTGGCAGGCTCGAAAATTTTCACTTTTCTAGTCATTCCACTTGCACTTGCAGCGTTGGCGCGGTCGAAAACGTTTTTTGGCTAGTTATTTCATTGTATTTTTTATTAAATTATCGAAAATATTGTAGTGTTCTTTATTATTCTTATAGTCAGGAGAGGAAAGCCTGTAAAGTCAAAGTGTTTTGGCTTATATAAGCCACGAGGTTTGACATTCGTCACTACGATACGAAATTTTTATGACCTCAGTCCCCCCAGATTCGAATCCTGGATTCGCCACTGCTATGAGTAACAACAGCATATTTACGGATCCTACATAGTAGAGAATGAGGTCGCTTCTCATTGGCACTTAGAATCACGTGACTTGGTTTGCTTCTAAATGACGTCGTGAAACTAAACGGTACTTACCAATGCTGAAGGTTCGTCCTTTATTTGTTTTATTCTAAAATGTATTCATCATTTTCTTGAGAAACATCCAAATAATCATAATCAGAAGGTAGTTTTAATTTCTCCGTGATGCGATAGCAGAAGACAAAATAATAATTAAAATGCCGCCTAAACATGGTGCTATGACATCATTAACAAACAAGCCAAATCACGTGACTCTGAGAGCCAATGAGAAGCTGCCTCATTCCATACTATGTAGGATCCATAAATATGCGTGACAACAGGCATTAGAGCTCCAGTCTTAGCCTCAATATTTTAGAAGACGAATTGGCAACACTGGGCATTTGTTCGGATAAATTTATGCATATGATCTTAACATCAAAGTCAAAGATATGTATTTAATTTTGAAAACATTCCGTCGTAAGGAAGATGTTCTTTCCCTAAACACGTAATCCGTTTGATACTTAGTATAACGAAACTACACCGAAACGACCATATAATGCAAAGATATCTGTAGCATATGCGTTGCCATTCACGCTGATTCAAAATGTTTATTCAGAATATGCCAGGAAATTCCCTTGTTTATAAATTAAAACTCGGTAGCATAATATTTTGTCTTGCAAAAGAAAAAATAAGATGAAATAAAAAAAATAAACGAATAAGAAATGCAACAAACTTCCGATAATAAGGCTCAAAATAACAATGGAGAAAAAAGAAAATAGGCAAAAAAGGACCGATTGTACCGTATTGCACCATTAGTTTCTTCTTGTGCTAATCCACCACTGTGCTAAATTTGGTTCCGGTAAGTCAAACGGCCTGCGCGTGCATAAAGACCAATAATAAATATTAAAAAATAAACCTTTAAAAAACGCTTTTACTAATGCATGAAAAAAGAAAATAATAACTTTTCTCAAAAATTTGAAGGTAAAAGCAAAAATTGTAAAAGCGTGAGGCGCAGGCAGAAAATCTGTAAGCAAATTAGAATTGTAATCGCATTTATAATATTATATGATGAATGTTATAAATTTATATGATGAATGTTTAATAACATTTCGTTTCTTTTGATAATCATTGTGGTTTTATATCTTTCTCCTATTGTTTTTAGAGCCTTACGCTTTTACGATTTTTGTTTTGACCTGCAGATTTTTCAGAAAAATTATTATTTTAATTTTTAATGCATTGGTAAAAGCGTTTTTTAAAGTTTTTTTTATAATTATTATTTTCTAGTTTTTAGTCTTTAATTTATGTCCTAATTCAGTATTATAAATATTTTATTGAAAAAGGTCTGATATGATGTACGTAATGGAACCTATGCTTTATTTAATTCCAGCAATAATTTCTTTCAAAAGATCTATAATAGGACATACTTATTTTTATTTTTATTGAAACATTTAAATTACTGTGTCAAGTATTTTAGTTCTCAAAAAATTCTATAGATGGCGCCCCGGAAACTTACCGAGTGCAAACGCAAATTTGCGAATTTTTTTAAAAATTGATAATTGAGAACTCTAAAATTATTAAAATATTGCATAGTCATCAAGACCCAATAAATATGCAAAATTTCAGAACTCTAGTGCATTAAGAAGTGAGTTTAAAATCGATATTTCCAACCTTACATACATACATACTTACAAACATGAAACATTTCGAACTTAGTAAAAGCGTTTAAAAAAAGAACATACATGCTCGTGCAAAATTGTTCTTTGATTGATATACAATACTTGTATATAGACTAACACATTTTAAAATATGAATGAGTGTGAATAAAAAAAGGAGTGTTGCAAAAAACTATGCTTTGTAGTTGATCTCATTTCCAGATACTTTGTTTTCATAAGAAATTTCAAAAATTTATTCAAGTATCATGGCAGCTTTTCAAAATTTGTCCAACCGATGATAGATGTAAGTATCGGATATGGAAATTTAATTTATTAATCTCAAATTTGAAACTTACCAATACTCGCAAGGAAGGAAGAATTGAAACATACTAGCAGTTTTCAGTTTCAGATCATAGCTGTTAAAGAAAAGTATACACACAAACGGCTTTATTATTAATAACTTTAATATTCACTTTTTAAAATAAATTGTTGAACACTTTATTTTTTTTTTACATCTGCGAAATATTTGACGTACTTTCTAGTTAAAGAAAAAATAAAAATTTAGACAAAAGAATAAATCGAGACAATGGCATTATCATTTATTTTCTATGTCTGTAAGTTAATGGATGAAGAATACTTAGGATTTCAATCAAAGTTATTGTAATATCTTTCATTAAATTTCACACATCATCTACATTTAAAATATTTTCTTATATCAATTATTTCTTTTATTATATTCACACATCCGTATGAAAAATACAAGCCATAATGGAATTAACTCATATTCCGGTGAAATGCGACAAATGGCGGTAAAGTTTTATTTTTAATATTTAACAATTTGAATACTTAAACCTAATAAATAAATAAATAAATTGAAAGTAATTTTAATTAATAAAATAACAATAATTATAAATAAGGAATTAAGTAGTTTTAAAAATAATATTTCATAATTTCTATAAACATATAAGTAGTTTAAGTAAACGAACTGTAAACATAAAGTGACCATTTATTTTTTCCCTCAAAACGGGGCATTTTCTAATGTTTAGGTAATATTATGTGAATTCAAGAAAACACATATTTCTTTGGTTTTTATTTATTAATAAGGAACAAATATAAAAACGCGAAAATAAATAATTCATATGATCTGGCATTTTTCTGAAGAGCACATTTTTGCTTCAGTATATTTGATTTAAAAAAAGAATGAGATTCTTGTCAGAATTTCTTAAAATTTACTTTGGTTAATTAACGTTGCTTTATAAACTGCGACTTGCAACTGTGTTTTCTAGCTCGTCCGCAACTTATTCATAATGAAAAAGACTCTTTGTAAGGTCAATTAATGCCGGGCAGACATAGAATATATTCAAGAATCATGCGAAAGTTCGTGAGATTTAAATTATTGGCGTGAAAGTGTGGAAGTTTGTATGCTCTCTAATATTCAAAATATTTATATCACATTTTAATTCAATGCTTCTTTGACATATTGTCACATATTCTGCAAGTTTCATATAATTTGATTGAAAACTCTGCAAGTTTTAAGCAAAAAACATTCGGAAAAATTTGGGATTTTTTAAAGATATATTTATATCTTCCCGAATATTCATGAAATTTTTACGAAAATGCATGTAAATATTGCGCACATCACACAAAATAATTTATAAAAGTTGCAAACCATTATTATTTTTCTGTGAAGCAGGGTGAGCCAAAATCCCTTTTCGACTTACTCAATTTCTGGTCAGTCCCCTAAATGCCCTCGTGACCGAATCTTTAATGCAAATTGTGAGTTAAAACCTATTCTCTATATGGTCGAAGTTCGAGGAGATATTAAAAAAATGCACGTATTTCGAAAATTGTCCGCAATTGTTGCCAGAGTTGTATTCTTTTAAATCCCATCTGCTGCTTCCAGATGGCGTTCCCGTGTTCCTATGTGATTTTGGATGCTTTTCGTATGCCTTACCACCCCTCGAAGTTTGTCCCTCGACCGTAGAATCACCCTGTATTCAATAATTATACGAAATTTCGTATGATTTAAATTATTGACGTGAAAGTGTTTAAACAGTTCCACCCAACGTCTCCCAGTGTTTCATTCTGTCACTTCACGCGCTGTAATGAAGTAGAACTAACTGCGGGATAGGAGGCTTCTGACCAACTTACATATGCATGGCATGTAATAGCGCATGCTCCATGATCGCTGGGCTACTAGACTAGACATTACCATAGGAGTTTTTTCATTTTTGTCGCCTTCTTGTTTGAAATTGTTATGGCGGGTTTCCCTCTTTCTGAAAACGGGACATTTGGGCGTCCCGAAGCTGTGCTTGGGAACAACGGTACTGTCCCGTTCAAAACGGGACAGATGGCCACATTATGTATACAGCACTTTGAATACAACAATTGTACAATAAAGCTACAAAATAATCTGTATAATTCACAAGTAACGTGTTTAAAAGTTTTTGCAAAAATGATAAATTTTTTTATTGCTTTTTCTGATTGAAGACATTCTTTAGCAGTAAAGTCTTGGAATAAAATAAGAGCCTTAAAAATTTAGTCTCTCACTATACATTATGCAGTCACAAAATTTATTGTGATTTTTATGTTTTAATTGTGTCAAAATTTATAGTGTGGGAGCATTGAGCTAACGAAAACAATTCAGATATAAAAACAATTCCTTACAGTTTTTAGCAATGTCTTATAGACGATATTTTAATAATATGTTAACAGGAAATATAAGAAACCCTAGAAAAGATTCGAATTGTCCAAGTTCCTCTTTTTGAAGCTGGACGTTCACGATCGCTCCACTCCACACCATTCCATTTTTCAGCCCATCCATTTAGGCAGGTCATTCTCGGGCCGTTCCACGCAAAACATAAGCCCATCACCTACGGGCACTCCGATCCCCTACTGCACCTACTCTTCTCCCCGTCTTCAAAACGCGAATCCCCGCAGCTCCGATTTCCTCTAGCGCGAGAGAGCCCCCTTCCTTCAAAACACTATATCTACACCGGTCGCATTTCAGCATTCATAGCTTTTCAATCCAAATGGATTTCAAGTAAATTGGATCTTCAAACTCACGACCGAAGCACGCCAATTCTCATCGGAATTTCGTATTCACGAACGGTTTTGGCACGGTGTGACCGAATTTGCGATCGTGAATGTCCAGCTTAAGATAATCATCAAAACTTTAGTGAGGGAAAGGCTTCCTGTCGGTTGGATAGGTATGCGTGAAGCTTTATTGGAGCCGCCTGGCTGCAAGTTCGAGGGTATACGTGGTGAAAAAGATAAAGCAAGGGAAAGTCAGTAAACGTTTCGAAGTAAAATTTTGGAAACAATTGTAGGGATTGCTGCTGCCAGCAACCACACTGATCCGGCACTGATCTATACGATGAATTTTGAACTTTCAAATTCTCTCATGTCTTTTTAAGTTCGAGCGTTTTCATGGACCTTGCGTTTCAGAAGAAATGTAGATTCTTTTAGTTCTGTTTGAACGCATGACTGTAAGTCTGTGTAATATAACGAATGCTACTGCACTCGTGGCGCTGAAAATACTCGCCATGGTGAATGTCAGACGCCCGCCAAGCTTGTCGAAGGCCACTCCGCACACAAGAGTGCCAAAGGCTTGACCTGCAGAGAAAAGGAATGTTCAATACTTTGAATTTGACAAGAAATTATCAAGTTGGTTATAGTAAAGAGAAGATGTTTGGGGTTCGATTACTGAAAGATTATAGCGACTGACGAAACCTAAATTTGTAGACATATATATCAGACCACCGGACATATTCGATTCCAATAAAAATTAACAGGTTGATGCAAAAATAATTGCCTTTTATTCCTACAAATTAAAGCACTGATCTCGAAACAATGAATGAACTTTTATGAGTGATATACTTTTCGTTTTGTTCTATAAAAGTTTGCCATTTTTTTTCATTAACCTACATATATAGAACTTCTAGTCCTTATCAATAGAAAACTGAACCAAATGCGATCTCATTGCATCATTATTAATGTGATATTTACCATTATTAATGTGATATCATTATTAATGTGATATCATTATTAATGTGATATTTACCATTTAAAGAGTTTTGTGAAAGTATAAATAGAAGATGATGTGATGGCGCAAACTATGCGTTTTATGATAGATGTGCCATCACTCTCAACCAAACTCCAATAATTTTTTATGAGCCTCTAAATATCTATCTTATTAAAATTAGAAGGTAAACAAACCTATGTATCTATGTCCTTCTATCTTCTCACGAACCACTGAATCCTGAAACTAGCCGTAAGTACCAAAAGATGGAAAATAATCCAAGGAATCCATTTAGACTATTTAAATTCCGAAATTGTAATTAGTTAAAAATATGTTAATTAAAAACGTCAAAATGAATGAATTGACGTGCTGCCATCTATTGGCAGCATGGTGAATTAATTCACGGAGGATTCTTTTTTTCCCCTATTATTAGTTTTCGCATCCGGTGTAGCATTTTTTTATTTATTTAACGGAAGTTGGTATTTCTTTTTGAGCGAGCTTCTGTGTTTGGATTTATTAACAATGGAAAAAATCGTTTTAATGTTTTTTTTGTATTAAAGTGTTTAATTTCGTAACGTTTGTTAGGGAAAGTAAGTGACAATATTTGTTGATTGTAGAGAAAAACGGAGGCGGGGCATATGAAAATATATGGATCCCAAAGTCTCAAGTGACCTCACTTCTCTCCGCCCGGGAATATCCTATTATTCGTGATAGCCCATGCAACGCCGGGCCACACAGCTAGTGTGCATTATCTTCCGTTATCATGGAAAAGCACCATTCTTAAACTATCTGCCAATTTAGGACATTTTTTCTTTGGTTATTTTATCTAACTTCATTAGTTTTTTACTGTACACATATGAAGTAATAGTTTGATGGCTCGGAAGCAACTAAAAACTTGCATACCTTTGTAATTTTTCTAAACTAATGGCATAATCTTCATTGGAA
>BGPR01000195.1:606007-625921 GCA_013235015.1 Araneus ventricosus
TGGTGTGTGTAGGCGAACGGATTGGAATGATGATTCATTACTTTGCTCCTTTATCTTTTCAAATGATGTTAAGGCAAACAATCCATTTTTCATCGCTATTTATTATACATTTTAAGATGGATAATTTTCAGTAAGGTATAAACCGCGGGTTTGATATGAACGCGTTCAATGAATTTTTTCTAGTTAATAAGGAACTCAAATATAGAGCTTTTTAAAAACCCCAACTTTTACAAATGCCTGCTGATGGTTCAAGCATGAACTTTTAGTCTTTCTCTAATCTCATGTACTAAACTATGACCGTTTAAATCGTTTATGTCAAAAATTTGATCATAATTCACTTCAGTTATTCAAGCAAAATGCTAGTTATCTTTTATTGAAAAATTACCAGAAAGGAATTTAGTAAATCAGTACTGACAAGTGAGTTATATCAAGCATCAACACCATAAACATGAGTCATAATAATAAATCTAAAATTTTAGTTTAGTTATATTAACGTCCCGTTTTGAAGCAACACGAGGGCTATTTTGGGACACACCTCGTAATTTTGAGCCTCGGTCAGATCGCGAAGACGACATCTGAGCTATCACCCCCTCTCCAAAGTTCTGCACCAAACCAATGGGGGGACATTTGGCCCCCTACATATGATTTTATGTGCAACAGGTCCAAATGCACGACGGACCTTCAATGGAATCGGTTTTCAAATCCTCCGGCCTCAAATACACGACATCGCCACTAGGCCACCGTGTCCCTAGAAATCTAAAAGAAAGAACCAGTAGAGTTACTAACGCCAAAGAGTTATCTCAACTTACCCAGTCCATCGATTAGTCCTCCGAAAATGCCGAAAATAGTGCCTTCAACTCCTTCAGGTGCCTTCGTTGAAGCAAAATTCGTCATTGCTGCGTGAAACAGTGCGAATGTAAGTCCTTGAGTGATATCAATCAGCAAAGCCCACCATGGATTCGTGATGATCGAGTAGCATCCAAAGCGAAGGGCGTAAGCTGCGAACGAGATGATGAGACAATTGAAGGGCCCGAATTTCCTCACGAACCATCCAGAGATTAAGAAGAACGATGTTTCCGCTATCAAAGCCTGAGAGGTGATTGCCCATCCCAGAAGACTCTGGTTGGCTCCGAGATCTTGCAGGTACCACAGTTCATAATAAAAGACGATTGATGCCATAGAGCCGCTCAGAATTCCACCGACGGCGAAGAGTATTATTTCGACGGATTGGAACACTTTCTTCACATCTCTGTATATGTTGGAGGACAGTTTCATTTTGACCAACGGCATTTTGCAGAGGATGAGTGCGTCGGTCACCATCAAATATGCCATGACGTAGAATCCCGGAGAATAATCTTTCCTCGAGTTGTCACCAGTCGTATGGTCACTTAAGTAACCACTCAGAAGGCATGCTAAGGCCCAACCTGCACTTCCGAAGAGCCTTTGGCGACCGTACAGGTGTCTTTGTTCTCCCAAAATTTCGTAGCACGCACAATCGGATAAGGAAAGGGTATTGTTAAATGCCAGTCCTGCTAATATAACTGTTAATGAGAAAGCCCAAAACTGGAAAGATTTGTATTCATTCGTTGATGAAGCACTGGTTTGAATGTTACAGAGATGTGTGTCAGGTTCGCATTTTAGATCTAAAAGCTGAAATGGGTCTTGATATGTCAAATCAGAATCTAGTTGTAGATGCGTTGCATTCATAAGGGTGCTGTTCAAATCCACGAGCTTTTGGAGATCTGTCTTTCGAATAGAATATAACTGAATTTCTTTGACCCTTTCTACATCTTCCCCGCTTTTGGAGCTATTTTCTATCTGAAGGACATGACATGTTATTTCCGAATTTTCTGTCACTTTTTCTATGCATTCGTTGTTGATTGAAAATGTCAAAGGATTGGAGGCGTCAGAACTGTTCGGTAACTGCTGGCCGGTTCTTGGGGATTCTTGGGCTTTTCCTTCGATAGGAGACATCAGGATCAGAGGCAGAGAACTAAATACATTTAGAAGAATAAGGGAGATCAGAAATACCCTTATGTTTCTGAAGTAATCCGCCAATGTACCTAGACCTGGTTTAGATAACAGAGTCAGTACCATCAATGTTGTGTTCGTGAATCCAACGGCAGATGCGCTGATTCCGAGACCTTTACCGATTAAGGACTGAAACGGCATCCACCCTCCATAACCTGTAAAGTACAGAAATAATTCACATTAGGAAACTGTTCAACATTTAAAAAAAAAACTGATCTTTAACCAATGGACGAGTTTTCTGTTTTCTTTATTTGCGGTAAAGTAGGACTTCCGCCCTACCCATCAACTTTCGGTCATAATGTTAAGTCATTGGAAATCTTCAAAATTTCAACAAGCTGTTTGAAGGTTAGGTTAGGTTAGAATAACGTTCCGTTTTGAAGCAACATGAAGGCTATTTAGGGACGGACCTCGTAATTTTGAACCACGGTCAGATGATGGGGACGGCGCCTGGGCTGGCATCCCCCCTCTCCAAACTGCCGCGCCACACCAGCGGGAGGGCGTCTGGCTACTGCGTATGATTTAGCGTGCAACAGGCCCCACACACGACGGATCTTCGGTGGAATCGGGTTTCGAGCCTGCGACCCGCCGGTCCCGAAGTTGAGACCTTACCACTAGGCCACCGCGGCCTCCTCTGTTTGAAGATATTAATCAATGTTTAAAGTGGAGTTTTCTAACATTATTGCTTAAAGAAACTTTGAAAATATTGTATTTAATGTTCCTATTGTTGTAGCTCTCAATGTACTTAAAATACGAGCCTAATTTTGTGGAAAGGTTGCCATATATATAATTATTCTTTATCGCTCTTTTCGGAGCTTTGTGTTTTCAAGAAAGAACTGATTCGAACTTGGAGCTTGAAGCATTAGAAATTATGTGTAGTTTTGACACATTTCCTTTCAGAATTTTCAGTTCCGAGAGAAGTTTTTTTACAGAATTTTTCAAAATATTTTTCTTCTTTAATTCTCTTTTAAGTTTGATTAGAATTCTCGTAGATTTAATTTTTTTCTCGACAAAGATTTCTTCAGCAGTAACTCATGACAGTAGAGTATTACACCGTTTTTACACTTTTCAGGGGAAATTAGTGTAAATTGGGGGAAAGCGTAAATCGCGAGAAACTACTTAGATTAATTACCACTAAACACTTTTCAGGGAAAATTAGTGTAAATCGGGAGGAAAATATGTTAAAAATATATGCTTAAAAATGCCTTTTAAACATATCGGAGGATTTGTGCAAATAAATTTCAGTTTAAATGGAATTGGCAGATTCTTTACAAAATAATTTTAACATTTTTTTATTTTACTGATTTGTTTCCTGTTCGAAAATATGAAATTTTGTAATTGATTTTGCACTCATTTCCTGGTATGCTAGAGCTTTCAAATTTTATACACTTGTGTATGCTTGATGACAATACACAAATTTAATATTTTCAGGATTTAATATCAGTAAGTTAGTAGATTGATTTCAGTAAATTTTGATTCTGTACGAGTGACGCCACCTGGTAGTGATTTGAAAGAAAAAATGATTTCAGGAATCAATAATATTTGGAACGATGAATTATAAATTAAAGATCAAAAAGCAGAAAATAGTTTAAAAAATCTACTTTTTAGCACACTAATAGAACTGTGCTTTTGTAAATTGTTTCTTTAAAACTTGATTTGTTTAAATCAAAACTCAGAAATTTAATGCATTTTGGTGAACTTAAATCCTTCTTACTTACCTCCAAACCCGAAAAGGTAGTGCAACTTAACTGGAAGAAGTTTCTTGTTTACGGTGAAAAGATTCTTTATCTCGTCCATTTTGTTGCGGTCCTCTAGAAACATTTAAAGATTGAAAGAATTGTTACAAAAAATATTTATGGCAACATTTTAATAATCTACAAGTCAGAGAATTTTTAAGAATACACTTCTGAAGACTGAGACTGTTTGTTTTTCTGTCAGAACAAGATGACTCTTCCAGCAATCCATACTAGAGATGGCGGTTATTTCGAAAATAACCGGGTTTCGGTTATTATTCAGGTTTTTTTCACCTCCGGTGTAACACAGGCGGTTATAACTGCTCAAAATAACAGGTTTTCGTTTTTTTAAATAAAAAACAAACGCCGTTTGTCGACAAAAATTTTTATTAATATTTTTTTTACATGAAATCAATCCATTGGCCCTAATATTTATCAGTTCATAAAGAAGAAATCTGTTCATAAGAAAGAAAAAATAAGAAGAAAATATTTTTATTCTTGAAACTTTTTTTCATTTTGGCGAGCATTTCAACGGTAGACACGATTATGGAGAGGTTGATAATAAATCTTTTAAGCTTTACCATAAATGTTCTTGTTAGGAGGCACAGTGCCCTCATTGTAGTTAGCGAAGCGAGCAGGGTTTGCATAGCAAACCTGGGAAGATTGCTACGCGATCTTTCTGGGGGTTGGGCAGCGTTCGGAATATATAATCTCTCTCTCTCAATATATATATATATATATGTAACGTTGTTCCGTTAAGCGAAGTGTAGAGGTAGTTGAAGAAGATTGCAGTCGTTAAATGTCTAAAACATTTTATTCCATTTCGAAGATAAGCAAAATCAAATAAGTTATAGAGTACTCAGTAATATATATGAAGATTAAACGTTTAAAAGATTATGGGAATATTAAATCCATGGCCAGGAATGGAGAATTACGCCAAAAACGGCGTGACCTGCTCACTGCGTTACATGATTACGAAAGAGAGAATTACGCAGACGCGGAGAGTTTTTATAATACCAAAAAGGGAAAAGTACCGAAGTTGAGGCTCTAGAAATATTGCGACTCTTGCGAGTCTAGTTAGAGTAGAAGTGTTTTTTTATCATAGGATTGAAGTAGAAATAATTCGTTCGTAATTAAAAATTAACTGTCGTTAAGAAGGATTTATTTTAAAGATGAGAAAATAAGGATTTATTTTAAAGATAGAAACTTTCTAAGTCATTACATATATATTTCTCTTATGCGGTTCCCAATATACGCGTTGTTTAGCTATAGGATTTGGTAACACCAATAGCAAACGATGGATCATGTGATTTCACTTTCAAAACGTTATTGAAGTTGGCGAGAAAAGATGTTCAGAGATCTATAAAAAATGGCTATTAACTATACGAGAAACGATTCGTTCTCTAAAAATGGCAAAAATCTGAATTATTTGAAATAAAATTTTTGAAAAAGAGTGAACGTGAAGAATTTAAAAACTTTAACAATTTAAAAAAATAAGAATAAAATATTTGTATTCTTGAAACTTCTTTTCATTTTCGCGAGCATTTCAACGGTAGGCACGATTATGGCGAAGTTGGTAATAAATCTTTTAAGTTTAACCATAAATGTTTTTTATAGGATGCACAGTGCCCTTATTGTAGCTAGCGAAGCGAGCAGGATTTGCATAGCAAACCTGGGAAGATTTCTACGCAATCTTTCTGGGGGTTGGCCAGCGTTAGTGAGCAGAGGCGTTATATATGGTGTATACAGGGGAGTTATATATGTGTTATGTGTGTATATGGACACGATTGCCATTTTTAAAATAATGACTGTCTATCTGTGAACATGATAACTCAAAAACGAGACTAGCTAGAAGGATGGAATTTTGTTTGTGGTTTTATCAAGAAAATTGTGGATTTCCGTCAAATTTTGTCCGAAATCCATGTATAAGAAGTCTGTCCGTCGGTGTACATGTGTCATATGAACATGTGTGTTCACATGAATCCATGTTGATATGAAAACGATAAATCTAAAGCGAAACGAAGCAGAGAATTAACATTCATCCTATGGCGCTATCACCAAAATTAAAAATTATTATCAAATTTTCTACCCTATTGGTGCGCCCGTCCATTCTTATATGATAACATAATAGATCGAAAATAATAATGACAATTTAAATAATAAAAATAATTTTTTAATTCTATTTCTAAGAAAATTGTTAATAGAAGGCATAGGAGGAGACTAAAATATTTCTTGCCTGGTACTCAGAAATAGACACGAAATTACTAATAAATTTTTCTTCAGCTCGCTGTTGCGTGGAATATCCAAATCTTTCACAACAATGACAGTAAGTCATTCCATTCAACTCAACTTTGTCCCCAAATATATTATCTGGAATGCATTAATTAATTTTCGGAATCGAAACCAACAGAAATCTGGCTCTAACGTTCAAAGCGAAATCATTTTACGGAGCTGATAATGTCATCATGGAATAAAAGTAAAACTATTTTTCTTGTTCCTTGAAAATCATCGAAAAATTTTGCGTTGACTCAATGAAAATATTAATTAAAGCTTTCTTTACAAATGCAGATCATAACATTGTTACAGCTGCCGTTTAATATTTACATTCGAAGCAGATGCTCAATCGTTCGTGAATGACACCAAATTGCGTGCGTTTCGAGATTAATCCAGTATTTCATACTATAATTATTATAATTATAAACTCTCATTTAGTTTGACTTGTTTCACGTTTGACGGAATTTGGTTATTTAATTTTCATTCTTTTCCTAATGCGTCAGCGTTTTAAATTTTTTTTTACTGTTGTATACTATCGAAAACAATACACTATTTTAATATTTTCAGAACTTAATTGTCAGTTAATCGATTAATTTAATTAAATTTTGATTCCATACGAGTAACGTCGCATGTTTGCGAATTGAGGAAAAATTGATTTCAAGGTTCCATATTGTTGATAATAATGGATTATAAATTAAAGACTATAAACTAGAAAATAATTATAATTAAAAGAATTATATTTAAATACACTAATGAAAGTGTAAAGATATAAATACGATAATATTAACGGAGACCTTGCTTCTCTCGGTCAACAAATTTCACTTATCTAGCTGGTTGTGCTTTGAAATTTGATAGACATGTTCTCAGACACACGGACGGTCAAAGAGACAGTCTACCTGATTATGGATTTATTCCGATATTACACACAGATCCTTTATTATGTTTTTTTTTCTTTTTCCAAAGGGATTATTTCTTATATTTCAGTTAATGGATAAATTCAGGCCACAGGGGGTATAATTTTGACTATGTAGTCTCACCCTTGACAGAAAATTTATCCATATTAGAACTCCGGTGGCTAGTGGTCTTTGAAAAAGTTCGCCATTCGAGTTCTCTTCGATTTCTTCCATTTTGATTGTATTTTCTTTTATCTTCCAATTGTTTTCTTTTATGTGTTTCAATTATTTTTTTAATATTAGAGAATTTTTTTGTTGTTTAATTCTGTAGTGATTTGTTGGTTAATTGTAGGAAAATTTTGTTGATGCAATCACTGGATGCTGCTACGTTGGGCGCGCAAAAAGGTGTATTGTTATCGCTATTGTTTACTTCTTCTGTTTATTCAGTATATATTTTTCTTTTTTTGTTTTCTATTATCTGTATTTGTATTTTATTAGAAGTTGCTGCATATGCGCCATTCTGTATAATACAAAAGTTTTAATTAATTTTTAATATCTTTTGTTAAATTTTACTAATTGTAACTGCTAATAACATAAAGGTATTCGATATTTTTATAATTTTGTCCAATATTCTAAATGTTGTAGGGTTGTTCAGTATCATGAAGGTATAGCAGCAATATTGTACAGTCCCTTTTGCTATTTGGGTTGAATCAAGTCAGAGAATTTTCCGGACGTCAAAAGACTCCTTGTCTTCAGCACAGTCGATGCGAATCTGGGCGAATCTTGTCAAAATTAACCTGTTTAGACAAACTACCAAGATAATAAAACAATCTACGATTAGCAAGTTACGTTTTACTGAGATCTCTAAATCACTATTTGATGAAGTCGAAGTTTTAATGACAATAAACTAAATCAAATCCAAAAGTCGGGAAAATGGTTCGAGATAGTAATAACTTTCTTAACGTCTCATATTTTTAAAAGTAACATCTTTTAAGCCTATCTACTTTAATTTATCCCAATAAAAGCTATGAGTGAAAATCAATCCCCATTTGACTTCAAATGATATTCTTAACTCGAATTTGTAAAAAATTCATTTATTATACAGGGTTGCAACTTTTGCTACAAGCACAAGCTTGGCATCGTTACTAATGCTACAAGAAGAAATGAAAAAGATTAAAGAGTTTTGCAAGCAAAATAACAAAAAACCCTTTTTGTTGCAAAAAATTAATTTAAATAAAAGCACTATTCAGAATTATATGTGGAGGCGTATGATGCTTGGTATCTACCGAAACTCTGTAACAGACATTCCTTTGCTGTTACCGTTATTAACTCAAATTATTTTATTATTCATTAAGTTGCTGCGACTAATCCCACTTGGTTTAGCGCAAATAGCCATGACCATAAGTCAGGCACCCATGATAAAGGGGAGGAGTGACCTTGGAGCACTTAGGTATCACCTTAGGTAGAAGTCTGACATTAACTCCAGCATATGGGGTAGATTGCTTTCTTGAAGAACTCTCGGGGGAAGTTGGCCCACATTTGCTTTTTCTTTGGAGGAAACCTCAGAAAACCTCCAACAACCGTCTGGAATATGCAGGAAACAATAAGTTGTTAAAAATTTTTTCCAAATCAGTCTACCAGTTTTTTGAATAATGTTGTATAAGAGTGCAGCCTGGAGATAGAATTATCAACCTTCCGACTGAAATTCCTCTTATTGCGTACAGTTGCTTTAGTGTTTTTTGGCGTGCAAAACAGAGGTTGATTTTATAATGTAACGTGGAATGGGTAACCATACGTAAAGCATATTTAGGAGCCCTACCAGCATATAGAAAATGGGAAATATTACAGGGGAATATTGCGGAACTTTGCATGTGAGCAACATTGGACACGAATTCCAATGTGCTTGGCGGAGAACATCTGTGAATGGTAAAAGAGAATGATTGCCATAATAGAGAAGAATCTAGAAATTTGTGACTTCTGAAAAATGTGACGCCAGTTTTAAAATTTTAGTTTTCTAATAATACCAAATTAAGTAACTTGAACAACGAAAATACATCCGAAGGGCAAGTTAAATGATATAGAGCAATGGAAATTGAAATTCTAGCCTGTTTTAAAACAAAATAGCGGTATTTGGTAAATGAATAACCAAGGAGTTCGATCTACAGCAATAAAATGTTCTTGGGTATTCTACGGACGCTTTTGCCAAAGGTAAAATTGACCAGAATGAACTTCGGACACTGGCCGTCGCCTGCAATTATGGATGTTCGATCGCGATAGTTCACCATAGATAGATATTGTAGCCCATAGATAGATTAATGCAATTTTAACTGAAGTTTCACAAGAGATTTTCCGAAGATTATAAAGAGTTTCATAAGCATCAAGTTCAAAACTGTTGTCAATGGTATTAATAGATACAATTTTCTTTCTGGAAGTTCTCAGAATGATTAAACATTGCTGAAGTGCTTGAATCAACAATTAACTAATTACTAAGTGCATTTTCAAAAAGGAACGACACTGAATGTGGAAAAATGTAATATATTCGGCAGAATCAGAATGCGTCATGCTGTTGGAGAACAAAAAGAGTTTTCTTTTTTAAGCTGACATCCTTATATTCAAGTAATGTTTGTTAATAATTTGCAAGTGAAATCGGAGAGAGCCATCTCCCCTCGACTTTCTCGAGTACGTACACAATACGGTGCATTTTGTTTTTAGCTTCGTAGCACAGTGAAGAAAATCAAGTATACATTTTGAATCTCTTTCCATTGATAAATTAGGTCCAGATTTTGATATACATTTACAGTCTCAGTTTCGAGACCACCTACCAAATTTCATTCATTTTACTTGTTTTATTTTGAGTTATATGAGGCACATACGTAGGGATTGACAAACAAAGAGATGGTCTTACCCTAGGGATCGACGACCTGCGGCTCTTTATAAGTTAGTAAATAATAACGTATAACAATATAAAATATTAAAATTAAGAAGAAATCTCTTCAGAAACTATGCATTGTATTAATTTTTTGTTAAATATATTACTAATATAATAGCCCAGATCTCTCGGTAACGCTCTGACGTCACCAACAATAAAACTCGCGCCATAGCACTGCGAGACGTTAAACAGCATTATTTCATTGTTAGAGAACCTAAATTTCAGTAATTTTAAATTTAAAAGAGTAATTGTCGTTCTAATTTCAAATTTAACAGCTCTAAAATAGTGAAATGAAATTTGCTATCGACTGATATAAAATTTATCTCGCTATGATCAATAGTCCCCGAGAAATTTTAAACTATAGTAATCATATATTTCAGATTAATATCGTTTTTTTAATAGAGAGCAGTAAATTACGTCAATGGTATATCATGCGCATGATATAGTTTGGACGCCACGATGCATCTAATTATTTAGTGCAATTGCGATGATATTTCATATATAATTTGATAATATTTTTTGGCAACGTTAAAATTTACACAAAGACATCTGAAGTACAAGGAAAATTGTTAAACAACGAAAAATACTTCACACTGAATGTCTTTTACTAAAAGGCTTTTTGAATAAAGAAATATGTAAATAATTTATAAATAAAAAATATTTCCTGTCATAATACATATGTTTATGTTATTTGTTTTGAATCAATGTTGAACATTTCTCTCTCATATATATCTATTTAAACACGTCAGATTTGACGGGAAATCTATCGAATGAAGACGTAATTTGCACCCGTCATACCAAGACGGGTGGTTTTCTAGTAATTTAATATTATTACTCATGCAAGTTAAATATATTATAAAATATTCGAAATCTCACCACATTCTTTTACAAAAGAAAATTGATTATTTATATGTAAGAATGTTTAAAACCGCTTACTTTTTGTTTTAAAAATTGTATTTTAAAATTATAATTACGATTATTGTAACATTTATAGTAAATAATTGAATTTAAGTGTATTTTATTACGGTAGTGTCAAATAAAGTAAAAATTAACTCATTTGAACAAATAAAACTTAGTCCAAATTTCTCAAATGTACATTTCATATTTCAAGTTTCTGGCTTGTGGCTCCTAGGCATTATTTTAGTAAATATAATTCTAAAAACTTCTCTTTACGAAAAAAAGTTGGCGACTCATTGGTGTACCCTGTGACAGATTTAGCTCAAAATTGGACACAAACATAAAATTGTGGGGTAAAGATAGTATTCACCCATCCATCTAGTTGAATATTTGAGTATTATCACGTTCACATACATAAGAATAAACAGATCAACATGCAGTCAACTCATCAATGGATTGATGAGTTGGATGATTGATGATTAGTTCAAAGACTGAATGATATCTAAAATTCTATTAATCTATATATTTAAAATAATTGACATACCAATCCCCCAGCCCCAATCACTGAACCTATTTCGATAATTTTTATTTCATATGGAAGCTTATGACTCCTAGATATGCCACCAATGGTCGACTGCCACCCACAACACCCTCCATTTTCGAGATATATTGCAAAATAAATCTTTTTCATTGTCCTTCAACCTCTACAACCTTCAATTAACCAATTTATTCCGCCTAGTTGGAAGTATAGCCACAGGCTATTAATATAGAATCATATACAGAGCTTCATATATCTAACTCGTTGCATTTCAGATTTACCCTGCCCAAATGCACACGTTTGGACAAACCTCCTTCAGACGGAGAAATTTACAAATTTGTCTTAAAGACGGCATCCCAAATCTATCATTTGAGGCAGTCTTGGCCAGTAATTGGAAAAGTTAAAAACTCAAAGACTTTCTAAAAATTGAATTTTTTAGGCGGGCCATTTCTGATATTGTCAAAGAATTGTTTAACCTTGCCTTTTCACTTTTAATATTGAACTTTCTGTTTATGTTTTTATTTGTCCCTTTGCAGATAGAAAGTTGAATTGTTTGGATGGGGTCGCCTCGCGCGATCGTCGTTTGAACCGCAAGGCTTCGATCAGGTAGGGGATAGCTATGATCCCAAATCTATCTAGCTTCCTGCCTTTTTTGAATTATCCTGTTTACAGACAGAGCAATATAATTCCAGAAAATCTCTTTTTCTGAATAGGCGGAGTCTAAAATCTAGAGATATATGAAAATCTCGAGGTCGATTTTTGTGACATTTTACTATACACATATGTGCTTCGTGGAATAGAAAGCAAAAAAGACAAACAGTTCTTTTTAATCTAACATATTCAATACACATAATATTCTGTAATTATTTGGAAGAAAAATTTAGAAGAACCTGTCAACTTAATTGAAATAACATTCATTTAAACATACCAAAGGGGATTTGAATCAACCAATCGAAGGCTTTTCGCAGATATACGAACAACTGTTTCATCTCTTCCTGAAAAGGTTGCCATGAAACGAGGTATGCTTTCTCAAGAACCTCTTTTTCTTGTTCTAGGTAAAGCATCATCAGTCTTACCACAAAATAACTAGCAACGCAACAAAAAATGATAACGAAGAATACCTTCGATCTAGAAAGTGCGTCACTAATCATAGCCATTGTATTTATGGTGTTTTCATCATTCCTAGTTTGTGGTCTCTTTGCTAGCATGGACAACCTCGTTTCATCCTTCATGGACCTGACCAGCAACTCAGACAAGTTTTGAACCTGACACTCGACTAGCTTTTCGCTTAGTTTGTCACTGATCGCGAACATATCATCAGCGATTTCATTCGTCTGAATTAGGATCGGTTCTTGTGACCTATCAGAGTTTTCAAGATGTCTCTGAAGCAGTTTCTTGACGGTGACGAGATTCTGTCTGGCGCTGTTCAGGTAGGATTCCGCTTCTTTCAGAGCAGATCTCTGGTTCTTGTCCAGATCTTCGTTTAGGATTCGAAGGATGATTTCTGCTGTGCGGAAAGGGATCTGGATTTTGACGTACTTTTGAGGGTCATTCGAAGTTCCACGTTCCCTTCTGAAGTCTGAATGATCTCCTCCTGCTGACAGATCAGCTCTTCCAGGTGCATTGTCTGCAAAAGCCCCAGAATTTCGGTATCCCTCTGAGTGCTGAATGGCGGAATCGGTTTGGATTCCATCTTTGTCGAATCTTTTCACTAAAGTTTCCAACGAATGCTCGTAGCTGCTTAATTTTCGGGCTGCTTCGAAAAACAGATTTTCTGGTTCAGAAGGTGACACAGAAAGTTCAGTTCGAGCTCCGTCGTTAACTTCCTCCTCCTCCATATTCTGCGTTTCGTCGAATCCGCTGAAAGAAGATTCGCCTCTAAGACTGTTCTCCATTTTGATGTAGGTTTAATGTACCATCCGAAAGTCTACTGAGATGGACTGAACTTCTTTATATCATCTGGGAACAACAAGAGTGAATAGTAAGCGTTAAAGTTTCACGTAAAGGTAAAAAAATCCGCGTGAAAAAAAGAATAATGGCTGTCTTAAATATTATTTAACTTTATGAAACTTTATAAATTGATGAGAAGCTATATTACAGAATACCGATAATGTTCTAATGATTTTAGCATCTACAGGCAGTTAAATATTTTGAGGCGCTTCTTAACAAGATTCAAATCAAATGTTAACGGTTTAAGAATGGCTTCTTAACAAGATTCAAATCAAATGTTAAAGGTTTAAGAATGGCTTCTTAACAAGATTCAAATCAAATGTTAACGGTTTAGGAAATCTAGTGGCGTAGCGAGGTTCGCCCACTATCGTGGTTGGTGGCTTGATAACTCTAACCAGCACCCTGTACATGATATTGTTAGTACGCCTCATCGTCATATTTGGCTTAAAAAATGGCATAAACGTGCTAACGGTATGTGTAAAAAACTTTCCCTAAGACTTGCATTCAGGGCATCTATATCTTCCCCTTGAACCCCCCCCCCCAGCCACAACCACTGGACCGATTTCGATAATTTCTGTTTCATCTGAAGTTTACGGCCTCTAGATATGTCATCAATGGTCTCCTGCCACCCACCATCCTCCATTTTCGGGATGTATCCCAAAATAAAACTTGGCAGAGTGCCTCAGCCTCTACAACCGCCTCTTCGTCAAATTTATTTCGCCAAGTTGCAAGCATAGCTACAGGCTATTAATTTTATGGGAGAAAAGCTGGTCGCCGATGACGGCTAGTAGTAATAAAACCACATGCCAAATGTCATCTATCACTTTATTGACGAGTTATCGTGTTCATAAGCACACGAACGGGCGGACAGACAGATTTCACATAAACGGATATAGTCCAAATTTTGATACGAGCTGCAACCACATACCCAATTTTATTCGTTTATCTCGTTCTGTTTTTCAGTTATAGTGTTCACTTAAGACAGAAAAACCAATAATTTGAAAATTTTTTTAGACTCATTGAGGTCTGAAACATGGAGACAGTGGCAGCTCGTCCATAAGTGCTGCAGTCCCCCCGAAATTATTTTAAAAGATTGTTTTGTTTTTATTCTAATCGGCTTATTTTTTCACTTTGAGAATTCAGCGATCAACGAAAATGGCAAAAAAGTAGTAAAAACAACGTAAAAGGAAGACGGAAAATCAATCAAGAATTGGGAGTGAGACAGACTAGCGTTGCAGCAAGTTTTGCCCCTCCTGAGGATCCGAAATTAATGCAATAAGCAAAGCGAAGCGAGAGAAAAGCAACCCTTTCTCCGCTTGAGTTTGCATTCATTTGAGCTGAATTTTTTCAGCTCTCATTTGGCGCGACTTCCTTATTTGGCTTTTTTTCGCTCTTTCTCAGTAGTTCAGTCGTTAAGTCGTTTTTTTAAATGCAATTCTGGAGGAGATGTAATTTTTTGCTTTTTTATGTTTTATCTGGTGCTGATTACGATTCTAAGGTTTGCCACCAATAATTTTTGTTGGAATTTTAGTTATAGCCAAAAATCATAAAAAAAATTTTTTCTCCAGCTTTTTGCTTATAACTCAAAAACTATCAATTTTTAGTATAACATCATTATATACCAAAATAATCAGCACAAATTTCCTACAGCTTAGGTTGCAGCACTGCTTGTTTCTGAGTTGACAAGCGGCCACTGCATAGAGATCCATTCAGTAGCGTAGTAAAGGTAAGTGACGCTTGGGGCTTGGTATTATTTTTTCGACCCTCATCATATTGGAATTTGGAAAGTAACTTCAGCGCAAGAGCGTTTTGTCTAAATGACGCCCTCTAAGACTGGCGTTCAGGGCACCTGTATCTCTGCTACGCCACTGAAGTAGTCTCGTGACTGAACCTCGCTTTCGAGATTGAAACGAAGCCGTCCAGTTTTCGAATTACCAGAAAATCAGTCTTGACGCACGTGGAATCTGTGGAGGTCAAAACATGGACGCAGAGGCTACGAGGGTGAAAATTGACACAGTCATTGTTCGTTTCATTTCACTCACTAAGAATTAAAACTGTGAAGCTTTTGTGAACAATCTGTTTAATCTGAAACATCGCAAAACTAACTAATCTATAAGAAACAAATGCCAAGGTGAAGCGATTATGATATACGGCATCACTGGCGATAATTTTGTTCTGGCGACTTTTTTAACAGCTTCAATACAGGACCCCATTGGCGATTTTTTATTTTGGCGACTTAACGGTACGATGTTCGGTTAGGCGACAAAAAGTCGCCAATACAAGACTATCGCCAGTGATGCCGTATATCAAAGCTGTTCCTGATTATGTTTATTTGCAATTTTAATTCAATATGGAGTACACATTCTTTATGTGGATTAATTCACGACTTTCGACAAAAATAATCATACTGATGTAAGCAAATTCTTTAAATATGATAAAGGTTGGTACTTTTCCGTTAGCCGGGCGCAAGCGAAAAATCGCCAAATAATGTAGAATTCTGCCAAATTTCTTACAACCATTCTCTTGGCGACTTGGCTCGCGTTTGGTTCACAATTGGCGACATTTGCGCCCGGCTAACGGAAAATCGCTTCGCTCTTGGCGACTTGGCTGTTCAAAATTGCCGACATTTTCGCCCGGCCGACGGAAAATCGCTTCGCTTGGCGACTTGGCTCACGTTTGGTTCACAATTGGCGACATTTGCGCCCGGCTAACGGAAAAGTACCTATAGGTTTACTGAAAAGAAGAATTTCGGGACATTCAATTATGGATACTTTTCGGTACAGCTTTTATATACGGCATCAATGGCTATAATTTTGTTTTGGCGACTTTTTCAACAGTTTCAATGTAGGACCCCATTGGCGAAATTTTGTTTTGGCGACTTTTTTCAACAGCTTCAAGTAGAATTCCATTGGCGATATTTTGTTTTGGCGACTTAACGATACGATGTTCGGTTAGGCGACAAAAGGTCGCCAATACAAGATTATCGCCAGTGATGCCGTATATAAAAGCTGTTCCTAATTTTCTGTGGCTAAAAATTTTTGCCGCAGAGCGTAATTGAAAATAAACTTTTAATTCTTAAAAGAAGAAATACAACTGATAGATTATGAAATATCTCATAATATTTGACAGCACTAAAAAAATCGTATATATATAAAATCATGGTTAAAATCTAGAAGTTGGTACACACCCTTAAAACGCAGCCAAATCGCCAAAGCAAGCCGTTGACCGCTGCACTTCATTAAAGCCAAGTCGCCAAAGCTAAATGCAGGTAATATTTGCATTAGCTTTGGCGACATGGCGCCATTTTAAGAGTGTGTACCAACTTCTAGATTTCAACCCAAAGGCAAAGAAATTTAACATGAGAAAACAAAGATGATAATAAGTTGTTTGGCTAATCATTTTGTGTCCTTTTTTTTAGCGATATTTTTCAATTTCAGTGAGACACTTCTTGATTTAAAACAGCTATATCACAACCCTTTATATGCTCTCCTTTGCTTGAAAAACACAAAATGCCTCAAGAAACTATTCGATACAAGTAAAGGAATATAGATGTAGATTAGATTTAAAAACATGGTACGGCATGTCAAACGTGAATGTCCTCAAGTGATAACTCGTCAAATTTGGTATTACATTTAACATGTTTAAGATCAAACTGTTGGCTGCCATTTTAATATTTGGCAAAAGTTTTGCGAACTTGGAGACGAGACCGTACCGTGTTTTTAAGTCTACTCGAGATGTGGGAATAATCGAATTAAGCTAAGATAAAAGTCCGGAAAAAGTAGCCAAGTAAACGGAATAATACTAAATTGGTATCTCACACTCTAATGTCTTTTCAGTTGAATTAAATTCAAACTACAATAAAAATATTTATAAAAATAAACCAGGACGTAATCTCACCAATTGATCCAATGCTTAATTCATATGCAATTTATTAAAACATAATTTTTCATTGCAAGTAAATATCAAGCCGTTTAAATGTTGCTTTAAAGATTTTTGAAAGTTGTGGTTATATGAAAAGTCAATAAATATTTACAGCAGTACGCTCGTCCTGCGCGAGACCAAAACTAAAATTATGGTTAGGTTTTATGTGTTTTATTTATCACGCCATATGTGAGAGCAATGAACTTCCGGTGTAATGCTTGATCATGGCATTAGTTCAATGGTCTGTTGAAGAGATTCATCAGCACTAAAAGTACTTATGTATTAAGTTTTGAATATTACAACTCTGATGATTTGATTATTATAATCCAGGATATTATATAAGATACATAACTGTGTGTGAGACAGTGGCAGAATTTGACAATATGGACCAACAGGTGCAAAATTGTTTTGGACCCTCGCCCTTTCCCAATGTCGTAAATTTATCGTCAGCTATGCCAAACAGTTTTTGGAGCCTCCACCCCTCCCAGGGTTTCGCCGTACTAGACGTGCACCTCTAGCGCCTGCGCGAAAAACTGCCTCTGAACTAAGGAAGTTTTCATCAAATTGGGATCATATAATTTTTATTACATTTTATAGTGATTCAATTGCCTAATCTAGAAATGAAATTAGATTCAAATTGAATCCATTTACATATGAACAGACAGTGAATACCTTTTGTTCCGTGACTTGACTTTGATTCTTAATATGTTGTTACTAAAATCGTCCGGTGGGTGTACAGTGAAATCAGTCCAATAAGCTGAATAATGAACATGACACTTTATTCCACTAAAATTCCGGAAAACACGGAGCGCAGATAACAAGACGAACAACACTTATAAAACTCAACAACACCGGCAGACAGGAATCACTAATTCAATAACAGTAAGAGCACGAACAGTAGCACTCACCTTCTAATGGCTTACCAGCCAACACTGCGAACAAGTCCCCAAAGAGATTTGAAAGGCATTCACTCGTTTCAGCACCTCCGGTTATTTATAGCTTTCCGACAGGGCGTGAGGTCACATAGAATTCTCTTGAAGGTTCTCCATATCTCAGTTCCTAGTGGAGACAGGGCCATAATTCTTGCATTTTAGGAGCTCCATTTTGTAACGACAGTCGCCACATTTGTCGCTAAGTAGCCAAAATGATAATCAAGATCGGGGTTCATTAGCTTAGCCTTCAGATGTCTTTTTTAACAGAAAATGAAAACCTTATTAAATTCCAACATGATCAAATCATTGTTACGAAATATGACTCTTCCACGAAATCAGAAACAGTCTCCCCCCCAAACAAGACAAACAAGATCCCAACTATCTTGAACTCACGTGCTTAAACTTACTACGAGTGTTATTGTATTTTCTTCGGTCTGCAAAAGGCAAGATACATTACTAATCAAAAAATTAATTTAAGAATGTAAATAGTTTATAGTAAACTGTATAACAGCCTCAAGGTTTGTCAGGAGGCTGCTACTATAAGTTATTCCATGTAATTTTTTTTTGTTGGAATCAATAAAGATTCTATTACGCACACCCACCCAAACAGCAAACCGGAGATCTCTATCCCTGGAGTCAGGGGTGTGTCGTAGAGTAAAGTAAGAATCTATGTAAATTTCTTTTTTCTGCCATAAGACTAACATTGCAGGGAAACAGTATTACAAATTAGTAACAATATTTTGAATGATTGAATTTTAATACAACTCTTTTTAGTTCAGTCTTTCGGGTCTATTCTGGTACCCCGGTTGGGTTGGGAGACGTCACTTTTTCCCGTTGTTAACGGACGGAAAAAGTGACGCCCCCCCCCCCAACCGGGGGTACAAGAATAGACCCCTTAACGTTGAGTCTGTACGTCGGCAGATCCTCGCATTTTTGCGCATGTTTCATTAAGCACCTCTCTGGCCATGATCTGTTTAATAAAACAATTCTGGATAGGGAAAGGAATAACGTTACAGAAACTTGAGAAGGTTATCATCAAAATGCGTTGGTATTGCTGAAAGTTTATATTTCCATGAAATGGGGTCACTCTTCTGTAAAAAGTGCAAAGCAACGAAAATTGGTTTTCAACAAGAAATGGCTATGTTGAATTTAAATGCCTAAGATCCAGAAAAAAATCGACGGTAGTCTGTCTCTGCGAATTTTCCGCTGGGATTGAGGGGCATAGACTTACTTATCTTACTCAACTGTGACTTTCTGTGGTTAAAGTAGCTCTATGTGACTATATATCTGTAGTCTATAGTGACTATTAGTCTAGTGTGACTATGTGACTCTATCTATGTAAAATTCTTCGTCATTTTCACCAACTTTGCAACTCGACTGTGACTAAACCGTAATTCCAAATTCTAAAATGTTTTTGCAATCTTCAATGTCTACTTTTCTATGTTAAATGAAACTAAAACCGACTCTCTATGTTATTTGGTTGCGGAGCTATAAGCGTTTAAAGACACCACGAAAAGCGTCATAATTTTTTTCTTTCCCGACACACCATTAGACCACTACGGAGAGACGTAAGTCTACGTCAAAAAGATTCGAACTTCTTGTTCGAAACATCGTTGCATGATGATGTTTTATGCTTTATCCGTCTGTCTTGTCTTCGCCTAGCTTTATTGTATCAACAGTTTCGTTCCGTGCGTAACGCATCACGCTAATTACAGAATGAATGCCAGCCTAAAGCCATTAACACGTTTAAGAAACATGCACCAAGCATGGTCAAGAGGAGAACTCAATATATATACTCAAGAAGAAAGTCCCTTGTTAA